>JARVJO010000186.1:16121189-16134699 GCA_031762555.1 Cynodonichthys magdalenae | reverse complement strand
CGAGTTAACATTCCTGCCTAACCAAAACCAGAGAGCTTGGGATTTGAGGGTTCATGGAGCAGACAGGAGGGCACATGAAATCCACCAGAACCAGATCCGAGCAGCAAGAGAAATCTTTAAAATGTCAATTAAATCATGTCCTCTGTGGTGTCCTCGTCCAAGCAGACAGATTTTTATCCTCTGCAGTTTTTTTTAAATAAAAACGTTTGAAAAAAAAATCTGAACTGAAAAGGATGAAGGAGCTCTGCTGAGTCAGACTGAAATGTTTTGGAAATTGTGGCATTCCTGGAGGAAAACAAAGTGCTGCCAAACTTTAGCCTACTGAGAGAAGGAAAATTATCCATTGACTTAGCGAAGCTGAAGCCATGTTGTGTTTTTTTTTCTTTCATAAACAAGGAGTAAAACAGCATTAATTAGAAGTGGAAAAAGTTTAAAGCTGAACATTTAAATCTGGTTTGCTATTCAAGTCTTGTTCTATAAATAAACTGTAGACTTTTAATTAGGAAAAAACGAAGTTTTCCGTTGAAATTGAGCAGAAAAATTGGAGGAGGGCTCACCACACTCCGGCACGCGCAGCTTCCAAACTTCTCGGTTAAACTTCTGAACTCCAAAACTTTGGCTTCCTCCTCTCGGAACCCGAGGAAGGACGAGGCTCGAGGTGACTTCTCTGCGTGGATAAACACTCACTGTGTGAGAGCTCCGCTTCACGCGCCTTCCTTCTCCTGTCTCCTCCTCGCGCTTAATTGCTTCACCAGGTTTTTCTAATTAGCGCGCGCGCCCTCTCTCTCTCTCTCTCTCATTGGCGTCCCCAGTCCGAGTCTTGAGCCGCCGCGGTTGTGAACCCATTCAGCTCGTCTGACCCCGTGTGTCGGGGTCCCGAACCAGAGGGGACAAAAGGAGATCTTTGGTTCCTGTAGCCTCCTCCTCCTCCTGCTGCACCTCCTCCACCTATAACTCGGCCCCTCACATGAAACCTGAGATCAACGACTACCGTTCTACACTCCCGACAAAAGAACCATATATCTTCTCAGAAGTTCAACATCTGAATCAAGTAAAAACAGTAGAACGTTAGAAAAATAATTATGTTTATTTTTATTCCACGTGAGCGCGATTACAAGTTATGAGAGGGAAAAAGAAAAAGAAAATTAGTGATGTGTAACTTTCTCAAATGGACAAACTGAGAAGTAAAGTCACAAGAACAGGGGCAAACCTAAAGAACTCAGGTTCCCAGTCACAAACAGGGGGCTATGACACGCACACACAGGTATAGTTTGTATAACCCCGTGGGGACCGTTCATTGACTTCCATTAATTTTTGGGTCATTTTATAGCCTAACTCTGACCATTTACCCTAAAATTAACCTCACAGGTTACCTGACCCTAAAACTAACCTAAACTCAACTCACACCTTGGTTCTAAACCTCGTAATTTGCATTTGGACGGGGGATTGGTCCCCACAGTTCTCGTTCAGTCCTCAGAAGGCTGCTTTTTCCGGAAAATTGTCCCCACGATGTAGGAAAAACAAGGAACTCACAAACACACACACTTGATCAGTTGAACCTCATAAACTTAAACAGTTTTAGCGCAACTATGAGTAAAAAAAACAAACTTTTTATTTAGAATTAAAAGTAAAACCTTAAAATTAGTCCCCTTGATTAATGACAATATGGTCCAAAATCAATGTCCTCCAGGGTCTCAGGAGGTTGTGCATTTTATATATGCAAATATACATTTTTCTCTTTTTATTTGCAGTTTTGAACATTTACAATAACATTATTTTGTTCACAAAAGCACAAATCAACAAGGAAAAATAGAAAAAGAAGAATTAGAATAGAAAAAGCACAGCGTAAAAGAATTTCTGAAATCTTGTGCTTTGTGCTACTTTTTATGAGAGTGCCGGTTTGAAAACTTGATTTTTTATTTTTCTGGAGTGATGTCGTCTGAAACTCCAGTCAGGACAATTAATCTTCATAAGATGACAAACATTACATGAAGGGATTTCTCAGCCCCAGAAGCTGGAAAGTGATTGTTTGTGAAGACAAGACAACTTTGATGTAAAGGTGGATTTTGAAGATGAGCTGCTTTTTTAGTCTTTTTTTCTTTTAAGGCAAATTTTCATTAAGACAAAAAATGATATTTAAATTCAGCCTGTGCTCATTCTGGCTAATTTAGCCAACGAGTCACATGTTTTCTGGATGTCAAACTCAATTTCAAAAGGGGGCCAAAAATCAGAACTTGGTCCAAGCCAAGGGCCAATTTCAGTCAATATTCATTAAAAAGATAACAAAATATTCAAGCAGAAACACAAATTACATCTTCCAAATTATGCTTTATGTAACATTTTCAACATACATAACCTAATGGATAAAGAAAAGCGAATAAATTCATTATTATAACAGCTTCATTTATAATTATAATTATTTAAGTTTATTCATTTAAAAACAACTTAAATTCAACATACAACATTTATTATTAACATTTATTATTTCTTATTTTATCCCAATCAAGCAAATCAGTTTAAAGTGAAAATATTTGACTTTAAAACATAAAATAATACAGCAAAAGATAAAGTCGAATTCTCTGTTGTTTTTTCCACACCAAAATCAAAGATTATTGAAAATATTAAAACTTGGCAAAAAAGTTGTCCAGCTGTTAGAAGGAGAATGTACTAAATACCGCGACAAAAAAGAAAAACCATAGAACTATTTCACATTTAAAGTATTACCTTTGGGGCTGGATAAAATGTTAATGAGGGCCAGATTTAGCACAAGGGCCTTAAGTTTGACACGTGGTCTAAGTTGCTCCCTCTCATTTTGTACCACCCTGCTGACTAAAATTAAAAACATGGAGAATGGAGGAAGACAAAGGTGTCTTCATCTAAGCTAACATCTAGCCAAAGAGTCTTTTTTTTTTTTTTTGGTTCTCAAAATCAGTTACCACAGTGACCGAGCAGCACATTAGCTAATATTAAATGTCTATTTTTTAGTATGACATCATTTGTTTAATTTGTCGCCAGTTTCCCAAACGAGCCACGTCTGTTAGCAGGTGAATGTACGTTTTCCCTTTCACAAGTCAGATTCAGATGTTGAACATCCACCACTCAAACAGGACTGGATCTATTTTTTGTTATAAAAATATATATCCATTTATAGACACTTAATTGCCGACATAGTAGGTCCACGAGCTGCAACAGCCCAGCAATGAATTCAGCTTTTATGAAGGCTGTAATGTTCACTTTTAGATTTATGATTCAACTTTATAGTAAGTGTGGAGGTGGTTGCGTTGCTCGCTGTGTTTAAAGAGTTCTCCACAGTCAGAGTTGTGTAGAATATCCGATCTGTCCTCAAGCTTTAATGGTCATAGCACAAAAATATTCCCAAAACGGCAGCTTCCAAATGGCCCGGGGAGCTTGTGAGACGTTCAAACTTTCATTACGGGGTTTTTGGAGACTCGTGTGTGACACATTTTTGGGGGGAAATATTGGTGCGTAGACATAGAGGAAAAATAATAATGGTGCATTCTGACAGAATCTTTTACCACATTTAAATCTGCTGATTTCCTAATGCAAATGCAGCCTGCAGAGAACAACTGCACTCTAATCATTTGTCTTTCTGCTTTGGGCCCCGATGTTTCTGGACCACAGTCTGGCAGCCCCGACGGTCTGACGGAGCGCTGCGTGACTGCAGCTTTTACACGAGGAGGCCCACCATCCAAGAATTTGGTCGACTCTGGCATTCAGCAAAACAACAGATTTCTCGCTGTCATGCACGGCGCAGCTGCAGCGCTCCTGACTGACCAGAGGACCTGGAAATGTTTGGTGGGTGGGTGGGTGGGTGGGGAGTCAAGTCAGGCCAGATGTCTGCACCCCGAACTTCCTCCCGTTCAGTCTGAACTTAACTCACCTACCTCTCATCTTCTTTTTGGCAGCTGACAGGAAAAAATAGTGGGACAGCACCCCCACAGGCACACAAACTGATATCTTAAAGGGGATGGAGCACTGAGACTTTCAGGACTCAGAATTCTTTCTTCCACCCCTGCAGAGATATTATTACCTGCTTCATTAAAGGTGCACTCCACCCGCCTCTCTTTCCTGCAAGAACACACGCTGTGTTAATCCATTCTAGCATCAAGGCTAGATTGCTTATTTCCTCCCACCAAAAAAAAAAAAAGACAAAAACAAACAAAATAAAAAAAAAAAGCAAGTGACACGAGTTCATAGTATGGGATTACGACTTTTTTGTACGGACCTTTTTTTCGGGGGGGATTGTTACTTTCATAGTGACTTCAGACAGAAACATAAAAAATATACAGCATTTTACTTGCTTGTAGTTTATTTCTAGTAGAGCGACGCTACAAAAAATATTTATATAAAAAAATTAATTGATGGAAGATAGTAAAAAATGTGCTTGAACACGTGGGAGGGAGAGAAATGGTGCCAGATCAGAGCTATAAAGCAGAATTAATGATGTATACTATGTTTCACTATTAACTTAGTTTTATGTGCCTTCTATTGGAAGCCATTTTTTTTTTGCTCTTTGAAAAAAAAAACATCTGAATCTGCTTTAATTACTAATTCACGCCTTCTTATTCTTAGAAAAAGGCAAAAGAGCTGAAAACATTTTCTGAAACGAATTAAATGTTGGTTAAAAGTGTTTATTTTTGGCATCGACTTTCCTCTTGTGCGTTTTCTTAAATTTTACTGAGTTTTTGTGCTGCAGAAGAGCAATGATGTGTCGGAACATTTGAGGCTGAAACCACTCCCCATGGAACTCCTGAAAAGTATTTTTCCTACCTTTTGAAGTAGGATTCTGTGAAAATCTATGAACAGTGAATATCTTACCTGCTGTACATAGCTTCTTGAATGTCATTTTGGACACATAGTACTTAAAAACAACTCAAATCACCAAAATTTCATCGTTTCTTATACATTTCTTTTCCATTACTGTCAACATTATATTAGCAGAAACATTCTTTTAACCAAGGCTGCAGAGGAAGTGCTACAACTTACTACTGCTGCTATTTGTGTTTGCTTAAAAGTAGAAATCTTATGTAAATCAACACATATTAAGAAAATTCAGGACAATTGTTTTAGCAAATTCTGCAGAGTGAAGTATGTGGTGTAAACAATAAGAATACAAAAAAAAGAAGCATCAGACAGAAACTAAAAATAAGGAAAATAAGGTTAGAAAGGACAAGAATATTAAAAGTAAGAAACAGAATAAAAAATAGGGAATAAAAACAATTAAAAGCAGAATAATAAGAAAAACCTGAAAAAGCAGAAGATTTAGACTATATTGGGGGAAAAAATTTAAGAAGAAATTTTTTTCAAGGATTTATATCTATTCAGTTTTAGGTATAATATATATTTAAAGTATACTTGATAGATATTTTATTAGATCGTTTAATATTTAAAATTTCCTGCATACGGTAATTATTAGGTAACATACTGAGAAATGGAAAAATTCTGGAGACATAGTTACACAATGTGATCCTGACTGGCAGGACATTTGTTTGTCTGTTTTTAATTTATATCCAGTCTGGATATTGATGAAAAACAGTAAACAGGGAGGAATAAAAAACTTCAGTTCACAGAGTACAAAAATGCTACACTCATAGGACGTTAAATACAAAGTTGACACAGAAAAAACCCCACAAAAACCTGAGGTCTGGAAGAACCCCCCCTATTGGACCGTTAGTGGCCCATGAGCCATTGGATAAATGGATAAACCATGATGACATATTTGACATCAGTTATTTTACCACAAAATGTAACATTTTCAACAGAATACAAATTCCAAAGATCTGAACTGTCCCGTTACATTCTTCAGCTTATCCACTTCTTGTTCTTCACCCGTGTATGACCTTTGACCTTGTGTTTGTGGAGACAAGAGCTAAAATGAACCAGAAAATGAGGCGCTGTAAATGGCGCGCATCAGATTTAAAGAGGTTGCCTGGGGATGCGGGTAAGTAGTCGCCAGTCATCAGGGAGTAAACACGCTGCCGTCCACTGGTTCGTGGAGGAGGAAGGCGAAGGAGCTCTGCCACGCGGTCTGTGCTAAAGGTGATCCACCAAACATGTGGACAACATCTGCACACTGCTCAGTCTGAAAAACACTCAAACAGGATGAATATAACAGCTGAGCCGGGGCTCAAACAGGACGTTTTGTAACCAAAAGACAAGACTTCCTCTCAGTTCTTCCATGTCTCTGCACAACACAGGAGTCAGAGGTAATAACACAGAAGAGAGGGGCTCTCATTTAATTTGTTTTTTTTTTTTTACATCTGTTGGTTTAGTTTAGACTTGCAGAGAAAAGTTTCCCCCTTTTAAAGGTTAAACATCAACTGCATGAGACATAAATTCAGGTATGAGGCATGAATAATGTCTCCCTGATTTGACAAACAAGAGGCAAGTTTCATCAGGTGGAAGGTTTCCTTTGAGTCCAAGTTTAAAGTCTGAATTTTAAATCAGAAGATATGATGGGCCTAGCTTTGCCTGAACAAATGTGTATATTATATTACGCTCATATACTGTTACAGAGTAACCAACAGAGAAATACACACAAGCTACAACTTTATCGCTCTGCTGCCATTCAAGGCAACAAAATTCAGGTGCTTCTTAAAAAAGAAAAAACAAGAACCTTGTGGAGAAAAATAAAAATGAGTATTTTTAGCAGTGTAGTGCTGAGTGAGGAAGGACTTTGTGGAAACTTGTTGAAGAAGGTGCATCGGAACTGTTTAAGTAAAAAAAAAACAAAACAGGCTAAATGTATTAAAACTTTAACATAAATCTGGAATTGGCTAAAAATAAAACTAGTTTTAGCAAAACAATAGCTTAAAGCAAACTTAGCAAAACAGAAGCTAGAAACTATTGTTAGCAAAATATCAGTTAAAATCTAGAATTAGAATAATAAGTAATCTAAAATGAGCAAAATATCTAGGACAATTAAAATAGTAGGTAAAACCTTCAATCAGCAAAAAATAAAATAAAATAAATAAAAATGGCAAAATATTAGCTAGAAGCTATTGAAAGCAAAACATCAGCTAAAATCTAGAATTAGTAAAGTAGATAAAGGCTAAAATTAACAACACAGGTAAAACCTCAAGTTAGTAAAACAGTGGCCTTAACTATAATTAGCTAAAAGCTATCATTAACAAAGCATTACTTAAACTTTAGAATGTGAAAAATAGTTCAATAGCTAAAACCAGCAAAACAGTAGCTAAAAACTCAAATTAACAAAACATTGGCCAGAAGCTAAAACCAGTGGTAGGAACTCAGGCTCTTTCCAGCTCTTCCTGGGAGGACTCCAAGGTGTTTCCTGAACCACCTCAACTGGCTCCCCTCCACGTGGAGGAGCAGCGGCTCTACTCTGAGTGTCTCACCCTGTCTCTATGGGAGAGCCCAGCTGCTCATTTTAACCACCGGTATTCAGAGTCTAATTCTTTCGGTCACTACCCAAAGTTTATGTCTATAGTTGAGGTTAGAAACATAAATTGACCGGTAAACAAAGCTTCTCCTTGCAGTTCAGCTCCCTCTTCATCACAACGGGCTGTCGCAGAGTCCGCAATGCTGCAGAAGCTGCCCCAACCCATCGGTTGATCTCACACCCCTTTCTTCCCTCACTTGTGAACAAAACTCCGAGATACTGGACTCCACCTAAAGCAGCACCTCAGTCCCATCTCTGACTGAGGACCACGGCATACAAAGGCCACCAAGTTTCCATTCATTTCAAAGGGGGTTGAATATTGTAAATAAAATTAAATATTAAATACTCTAAAATTAAATATTTCAAAAAGTATAAAAACTTCCTAAACGAGCTGAATGTTTTGACATTTGCATGGTTAAAACAGCTGTAGGTACGCAGAGAAAAAAACTACACAATGAACACATTTATAATCAAGTTTTATGACACATTTATATAAAAATAAAAGACAGCGCTTTACATCACATCATTTTGAAAAAGTAACAAAGGCATAAATTAGCTGAAATTGATCCGTCTGAATTAACAGCATGTTGTGATTTTTGCAGCTACACACCATAAACAGCTGCTAAACTGTACAACAGAAACTTAACAAGCAGAAGCATTTGGAGTGATTTTTATCCATTTCTCCTAATGAAAGATCCCCCTCCCCCAATCCGCTGTGAAAACAAGCTAACTCACATCTCCAGTAAAGTCCCTGCCGCTACTTCTTTTAGACCCTATTACTCGGACAAAGTTCAGACGCTAACTGGAGGCTAAATGTTCAAGGTGTCGCTTGATGAGTCTGGAGGCTTTGGGAGGTTCCTGCTGCCTCGTGCTCAGCGCGTGATGCTGAAACGAGACACTGCTAAGCTGTAATGAGGGGTGGGGGGATGGATGGACACATTTCAGGAAAAATCCTTTAAGGCCCACTAATGCTCTTATTCTCAGCCAGCCAAACCCTGAATGCACCAGGTGATTTAGGAACAAAACATGCATTAAGGTGCACACCTGTCATAGAAGGATGAGAAACAGTCAAACCTTGATAAATCAATTACGTACTCTGTTAGCACTACATGTTGTGGATGACCCTCAGCTACTACCACATTTTAGATCAATATTTGCAGCTTTCACTGAGGTGTAGCCATTCCTGCGTAGGCTAATTCTGATTAGCTGTGGCAGCCATCTTGGATTTGGTTGACTTGAAAAGGGAACGAGTTCTAGATATTTTCGGTTAGTTTCTGTAAAATCTATTAGGTGAATCAGAACGATGTGTGTTTTGGTCTGAAGGAGAAATTATGCAAGTTGAGCTTTTGCGGGGTTGTGTGCCACATGAATGAGTTGTGATCATTTCCAAGCTCTTGGCTCGAAGCAACGAGGAAGTGTAACGGGACCAGACTGAGTTCAGATGGCAGAGAGGGAACAAAGACAAACTCCCTCACGCTCGCTACACCTTTTCTCTTTTTTTTTTACTCTCGCCCTAAGACAGAAACACACACACACACACACACACATTATGCTGCTTTGTCCTGCAGACTTGTGTGCAGTTTCACTCCGAACATGGCCTCCCACTGTGTCCTGACCCAGACCAGCAGAGCCTGGAGGAGCTCGGAGCTCTGCGAGCGCACACACCACGTCTTCTCCTCTTTCACCGTCTGCGAAAAACATGTGAAAACATAACATGAGAAACAAAATTGATACTTCAGAGCATATCAAGCCTTTGCAGAGAGGAAGGGGAAACATAACTTCACAGCCCCTTCGAAATGTTGCTTTTCAAGCGAACGCTGAGTCAGCATTCACACTGCTGCTCTCCTTTTTATAGCTTCTTCCGGACGCTTTTTTGGACTTAACTACTACAGCATACTTTCAGCTATTTTAAACTCTCGCATTTAAAAACGTCAGCTTATTCAAACCATTATGGCTATAACTTTTAGATTTTGTAAATGCATACATTTTGAAATATTTAATATTTACTTTTTTTGTCAATGAAATGAAAGGAAACCTTTGTGTTCTTCTATACTTGCTTCATTTTGAACATTTAGCTACTGTTTTGCTCGTTTTAGGCTTTACCTATTCTTTTTGTAGCTTTTTCCTATTACATAATGTTTTGTGAAGCTTAGCTTTTTGCTACAACGTCTTTAATTTTGGCTTTTAACAACTGTTTTGCTGTTTTCTGGCTAATGGCTTGCTAGTTTTAAATATTTAGCTAATGTTTTGCTAGTTTTTCCCCCATTAGCTTGCAATTTTTTTATCTTAACTTTTAGCCACTTCCCTTCTAATTTTAACTACTGTTTAGCTGATTTATGGTTTTAGCTACTATTTTACAATATCAGCTTTTTGCTACTTTGCTGGTTTAACTTTTTGATTAGTGCTAGTTTTAGCTTTTAGGTATTGCTTTGTTTTGTTTTTTTTAGCTAGAGTTTTTTCCGTTTAATCGTTTAGCTTATGTTTTTCTGGTTTTACATTTTAGGTGACGCTTTGTTTGCTTTAAATTTTAGTTATTGCTTTGCTAGTTTTACGATGTAGCATTTGTTTTCTAATTTTAGTTTTTAGCCACTGCTTTGTTGTATTTTGTTTTAGCTAGAGTTTTTCTAGCTTATTTTTTTGGCTTGTGTTTTTCTAGTTTTACCTTTTAGCTAGTGTTTAGATGGATTTACTTTTCAGCAATTATTTTGCTTGTCTTAGCATTTAGCTCAAATTTTAGTTTTTTTTCTGCTTGTTTCAACTTTAACTACTCAATTCAAGCTTCTGCAACCTATTTCAACAAAGATTTCAGTCCTTAGAATTCTTTTATTCTCAGAATTCTGAACATTCTCATTTTCTATTTTCATTTTTTTTGCTGGAGAGGGATGGATATTTTAGCTGGAACAGATGAAGCTAAAATTAGCATCAGCTACAGCAAACAAAACTGAACTAAATTTCACTCAAACGTCCTAAGCTTTACTAACCTCGTCGTAAAGCTTCACGTCCATCCTGCACTGGTCTGCGGGCCACAAGAGGACCGAGCTCACACAGCTAATGGGAAGCGTTTCTAAAACGGTGACGCTACCGCTGCACGAGTCGTTGTTTTCATTTGACGTCGAGCTGTTTTTTCTCCATTGGTGATCTTCTTCAAGCAGATAGAGGGTTTCTCTGGTTGCCAGAACAGTCAAAGGCATCCAAATGTCCTCTAGTAGAGAAAAAAATAAATAAAATATGAATGAACTTTAATAAACCTCTACTTAAACAAATCATTGGATGTAAATTTACCATGAAAAACCTTGGAGTCAACACAATTCAAAATGACCATCACAGCTAATCGAACTTAACCAACATATAAATGGGTTTAAAATGCAGTGTGATAGTAGCTGAGAGTCATTCTTAATACACACTCAGAGCTCCAACTGATCATGTGACAAACAAATTTATTTTTGGTGGGTGTGTGTGCGTGGCAACCAAGATTTTGATTAGTTTATTTTAGCAGTCCACAATTTAAAAAAAATCTTTCACTTAGTTGTACAAACATTAATGATAATAGCCGTAATTTTTACACTTTCATATTAATTTACAACACACAGTTATCTTCTGAGTGCTAGTGATAAATGCACTTTAAGAAAAAAATCAGAAGAAAAGGAGCAATCCACTGCACTGCTGCCTTTGCAAGAAGGAAGGCATGTCTCAACAATCCAACAATGGCATTATGGCTGTGATAAATACTGGAAAATTATCAGCACTTCCATATTTTCTACCATATACACATTTAAAGATGATATTATGATGTTTTCAAAGTTCTTCCAATTACTTTAGTATATTGGAATTGAAATATCTTTGATTTTTACCATTTTGTGACAGAATGTCTAAACAAAAAAACATATTTTAAACTTAACCAGCCAATTTTACCCAGAATTTTGCTAAAAATAAATCCAGTAAATATAGAATAACTTTTACAAGAGCCTAAATATACATAATTGTATTGTTCTAACAGATTCCTACAGCATGTTCTTCACATGAAAAGTATTATTAATTATTATTAAACATTTATAAGCAGCCTTTTACTACTTTAATATGCTGGATACTTTAGGCAAGAACTAAAAAGCTAAATCTGTCTCGTTGTCCTGGCGATAACTTGGTAAATATTATCCCCCAAAGTTATGATTTTTTTTTTGTCTTAGTTCTGATTCATCTTTTCCCAGAAATAAAGGAATTCTGAAGTAAAAACACCTGGTTGTGTTGACATGAAATATGTAATTAGTTTCTCATTTCATAAAGTATGATCAAACACAAAGTTTAGACCTTGCAGCTAAATCCAAGAATCGAAATGTTTGGAGATCTGACCTTTTAACTTCTGACCTTGTTCTGTAGACAACAGTTACAGATCACTGATAAAAAAAAAGTGCTTTAAAAAAAATTAAAGGGTCTCTGACGTGTTCAGACTGGACTGGATGAAATTCCACAGCCGTGCTTAGCTTTGCTCAGCCTCCAACTTCTTTCAGCTTTAAATTAAATATTTCTCCTGCAGCGCAGGCTGACGTAAACCCCGCAGCTCCGATACATTTGGTTCTAACCACATGCATGCACATACAGTCATCTGTCAAAGCCGCTCAGTCTAAACAACGTATTTCTGCCTCATTTATTGGCAAAGGTTACGTGGCTTGTTGACAGTTGCCTCACGTCAGCGGCTGGCCACAAATCACCTCCTGTTTTCTACATTTTGCTCCTAGCATTTCTTTTCTGTTTGTAATCCTCCCCTTTAGCACTTCACAGTGTCGCTTCAGTATTTCTAGGGCTTGCCAGAATCAGTGCCACCTCATTTTTTCATGTATTTTTTGGGTGAATGCTGATTAAGCATTCAA
The DNA here is from genome assembly GCA_031762555.1 of Cynodonichthys magdalenae. Taxonomy (NCBI): domain Eukaryota; kingdom Metazoa; phylum Chordata; class Actinopteri; order Cyprinodontiformes; family Rivulidae; genus Cynodonichthys; species Cynodonichthys magdalenae. The sequence goes on along the minus strand of JARVJO010000186.1, from coordinate 16,122,411 downwards.
ATTACTGATTTCCTTGTTTTTATTTTTCCACACTTTTTGCAAACAAACTACTTCAGGACACATTTAGATCAGTCAGAAGATGGACGCTATGACTTATTTTTTGTTACTTTTTAAAATATTTAACTGTAAGTACAAGTACCTTCCCTGTAATTACACTGAAATTTTTGTTTTAAAACAATGTTCTTTTAAAAATCTGCTTCAGCATACTTCTGTCTTCTTGATATTTTTGGCTTTTAGTATTTTTGTGTTTTACTTTTTCTTTAGCCAGCCTTTGGCAACTTTTAGCATCTAGCTAGCTTTATAATATTTTAGCTTTGATACTTTTAGTCTTCAGCTGGCCTTTTGCATTTTTTTACATTATCAAGCCTTTTAGCTTATAGTTATTCTTTTCATAAGCTAAGATTACTTTCTGCTAATTTCAACTTTAGCTAGCATTTTGCTACTTTTAGCTAACATAATGTCACTTGTAACAAGCATTTGGCTAGTCTGCGTTTCTACTGTTTTGCTGATTTTAGCTTTTAACTACCCTACTGCTATATGTAGTGTTTAGTTGGTATTTTGATATTTTTAGTTTTTATTCAGTGCTTTGCTACTTTTAGTTTCTTGATACTTTTATATTTTAGGTAGTATTTTTCTTCAGTTAGCTAGTATTCTGTTTCTTTTAGTTTTACCACCTTAGCTATAACATCAGCACATTTCAGTAAAGTCATTCATTACATGGCATTGACTCTGTGTTTTTGCAGAAAATGTTATTACTCTGGTGTGGTTTTGCCTTCTACATGTCAGCTAAATAATCTTAATATGTCTAATATAAGAAGCACTGGACATTTCATAGCTGTGTTCCTGGCTGTGGAACACTAAACTAACTTTTTACCCTTGCAAGTGGGTATGGGAGTTTGCCCAGTCAGTCTACACGTGCTTTGTGGACTTGGATCAGGCCAAATACAACAACAAAAAAACATTTCCTTTTAACTTAATATGTTTTTTTTATATTAATGTTAAACTTTAAATTTATTATTTATTTATGATCTATCTATCTCTACAGTATATATATACTGTATATATATATATATACTGTATATATATATATATATATATACACTCAACAAAAATATATACGCAACACTTTTGTTTTTGCTCCCATCTTTCATGAGATGGACTCAAAGATCTAAAATTGATTCCAGATAAACAATATTACCATTTCTTTCAAATGTTGTCCACA
>JARVJO010000186.1:16073011-16093090 GCA_031762555.1 Cynodonichthys magdalenae | reverse complement strand
TGGGAGACTGTGACGAAGCAAAGATTTGGCTCAGTCTGCTGGCTTCTTCTTTAGCTTTTATTGTTTTTTGTGTACAGTGCCTTAAGACAACAATTGTTGTGACTTGGCGCTATATAAATAAACTGAATTGAATTGGATATATATATATTTTGTGCTACAGCTCTTAGAGAGACATCAAGAAATCTGAAACTGGAATCTGACAAGACAACTCCAACTGGTACATCTTTAGTGAATATATTTAACTTATTCAACTGTAAGTTCAGTTATTTCTTTCAATGTTTATGATTTTACAGAAAAGTCACATCTCCACAGAGCTGTGCAGTTATATAAAATGTGAAAAACTGCTAGCGGTAATTTATTTTTACATGCTAGGTGCTAATATTTAGCTGTTGACTATTTGGAAGGGGAAACTTGAGTTGGATGGATATTGTTTTTGTGCAAATCAATGATTATCTAATTATGAAAGCTAAATCATTGGATTCTCTTTCATCAACAATTAGTTAAAATTTGTTTATGTGAGATTTTGCATTTTCAGATGAACATATGTTCCAAAACACTAATGGATAAGTTGTTTTACCTCAAATGATATATATTCCATAAAACCATAAGCCAAAGGTCTCAGGCAGCCGTGGGAATACTTAGATTTTTCATGGTTTTTGAGAAATTACAGCCAGATTTCACTGCAGCCGACCACAGCATTAGCCAACAGTCTTCAAGCAGAGAGGCTTTTAAGAGCTATAAACCCACGACAGAACAGCAACAGGAGTTATTTGAACAGTGATGAATGATCCCAGCTAATCAGAAATGACAGGGCATGGGCCAGAAGAGGCCCGAAGAAACCTTTGATTTGAAGTACAAACAGATCAGATTAAAAAGGCCTTTGAACCCAAAGAAAAGTTCATTTTTAAAGGTGAAACATGCATGAAAAAGGACAGGCATCAAGGCTTCTTTGGAGATAAAGAACTTCTTCCGAAAGAGTGAAAATTTGACCAATGGGTGCAACCATGTCGCCAAAAAGATGACAGTGTTTTTCAATGTTTCAGGATGAGGATGAGTTGTCTCCAGTGTGATTTTGTGGTTTCACATGGACAGATTACAAGGTACCGACTCTGCAACTAGTGTACTCCGAATAAAAAAAGATAAAGAAGGCTATCATTAGGACTCAGCTCTCCAACCCTCTCAAGCTTTCATTCCTCTCCCATCATTTTCTGTAATGACTCCAATCTGTCTTTTTGCAAATTTACCATGTGGTTCATCCAAAAATGGCAAGCAGATGTGGGTAGATGTCACAGAAACACAGTGACTCTTGAAGGGTTACAGTGCCTCAACAAAACCTAGACGATTCAGACTTCCTCTTCTCTGTTCGCTTTTGATTAAAACTTAAGTCTGTCTGTACAGGAGACAGAGCAGCTGACATAAACAGTTTGTACCACATCTCACAGCTGATGTGTACAATTTAAATCACAAGTAATAAAATGCCACTTATAATTTACTGCTGTTTAGACTTTGCTCCAGCAAACAGTCCTGCCAACAATGGTATTCATTTTGCCTACGAATCCAAAACCATTACCTGTTTCAGTCATTTTATTGGTTCCAGCTTCTAAAATATAGGCATTTGCTAAGGTGTGGCAGTTTGTATTAAATATAAGATTTATTAGCCTATTGTACTGTGCAAAAGTCAACCTTTTTATCAAAACTAACATGAAAGCTTTACTAGACTTGTGCAAAATGGTATCATGTGTAATTAAACCTCAGAACAAACTGTCATCTATCACTTTATTGCACTTTGGGATTACTGCTATTAGGGTTGCGTAATGATGATGCATTGTTGTGTGCAACGCACACTTACTATCACCCACATGCATTCATGTAAGCCCACAATGGTAGGAGTGGAGAGGAGCAGCTTGTTCCTAGACGAGGTTCAACTTCTGTTGTGTGGAGCTGGTTTGGCTTCGTAAGGTCTGACCTTACAGATCTGTGTCATTTGCAGGGTGTGCAACAGCAAAGTGAAGATAACACACAGTAACACTACAAACTTGTTTAATCACCTGAAACACAGCTAACAGCAGGAGTATGAGGAAAGCCAGAAAATGCAGACACATGTAACGTCAGCTACAGCAAACTCTCCTTAAGCAAATGCTGAAACAACTCTACCCAGCTGAGAATGCACAATATACTCATGCACTCAAGGGCCCAGAATCCTAAATGCAAAGCAGACTAGTCAATATGCAGTCTCATGGTTGTTCAAGGTTAATTTTTCACACACACCTTTCATTGTCCCAGAGACACACTGTGCCGAGCTCCTGGGAAACCTCCACAGGGTTTCTTCCCAATGGAGTCTACACTGTGGGGGAAATAAAAACCCACCATTATTTTGGACACAAATCTGTCCCAGTTAAAGTGAAACAGGTTTTGACAGACCAATTCCTTTATGCACAATGTCTGTGCTCTCTCCTTCCATGAGCTGTTGGCCTTATGACTATCTTTATAAATGTCTGCTTCTTGGTAACAGCCAGATAATGTAGTAGTTAAAACAAAATGCAGCATCCAGGTGCTTTCAGCATAAACACACACATCCACAAACTTATGAGCAATCACAAAATTTCACCGAGCAGGTTGTGACAAGAAGGGATGGAAGACTTGAAGCTACAAACAAAATGATACAATTTTTGTCATGTAATGAGAGCTGATTTCAGCACTTTGGATGGAGCATGCAAAGGCCTTCAGTCAGTCTGTCCTAATGAGCGGTAAAGTAAGCACTGGAAGGAGATAACAGGCCATGGCATATTGCATTGCTAAAGATTTGGGGCCACTCCACATTGATGAAAAAGTGGGTTTCAATTCACATCTTGCTATTTTAACCTGTTAAAATAAAGAAGTTAGTTTGATTGATGATTTTTAAGTATATTTTAGAACACAAAGTAATTGATTTAGAGTCAAAAACATGTAAATGCAACTGTATTTCTATTGTCATAATAATTGTTATCAACTAAAAGCCATAAAAATCTAGACAAATATTTTTGGCAATATCACCCTATCCTACTTATGTAGTGCTTTACCAAGTCTCTACAAACCCCAAAGCACTTTACATCTAAGTCATTCACCCATTTATTCACACATTCACACACTGATGGTGGTAAGCTACAATGAAGCCACAGCTGCCCTGGGGCACACTGACAGAGGCAGGGTCGCCATGCACCAGCGCCACTGGACCCTCTGACCAATTTAGCTTGTTTATTAGACATTTTACTAAAGCTAGTAGAGCAATTATAAGCAAAAACAACAGAAAATTTAAATTAAATCATGCAAATGAAAACTACATGAGTAAAAAAGTAAAGTTTGTCAAGTTTGACAGAGAGAAAGTACAATCTGAAATGTTCAACAGATATTTCTGTTCAGGGAATGACATAAGACCTAAGTTAACCGTCGCGGGGGCAGCAGCCTAAGCAAAGAGGCCCAGCCTTCCCTCTCCCCAGTCACTTGGGCCAGCTCCTCTGGGGGTATCCCAAGGTGTTCACAGGCCAGCCAAGAAACATAATCTCTCCAGTGTGTCCTGGGTCTTCCCTGGTGAGGTGTTCCTCCACCCGGAACACTTTACGGGGGAGGCATCCTAACTAGATGCCCTAACCACCTCAACTGGCTCCTCTGGATGTGGAGGAACAGCGGCTTCTGGATGACTGAGCTTCTCACCCTATCTCTAAGAGCCTTTTGGTTCAGCGCTCGATTCACCACGACAGATCGGTACAGCGTTCGCATCACTGCAGATGCAGCATCAATCCGCCTACCGATTTCCCGCTCCATTCTTCCCTCATTTGTGAGCAAGACCCCGAGATACTTAAACTACTTCACTTGGGGCAGGACCTCTTCAGCTCCCAGAGGAGGCACTCTACCCTTTTCTGGTTCAAGATCCTCATCTCAGCCGCTTCACACTCTGATGAAGCCAATAGGACCACATCATCCACAAAAAGCAGAGATGCGGTCCTAAGGTCACCAAAACGAATCCCCTCAACACCTTGGCTGCGCCTCAAAATTCTATCCAAAAAAATTATGAACAGAATCGTGACAAAGGGCAACCTTGGTGGAGTCCAACTCTCACCGGAAATGAGTCTGACTTACTATCGGCACCGGTCGTACAGGGACCTAACAGTCTGTATCAAAGGGCCTTGTACCCCATACTCACAGAGTACCCCCCACAGGAGTCCCCGAGGGACACAGTCGAACACCTTCTCCAAGTCCACAAAACACATGTAGACTTGTTGAGTATACTCCCATGCACCCTCTAGGACCCTGATGAGGGTGTAGAGTTGGTCCAGTGTTCAACAACCAGGAGGAAAACGACACTGATCTTCCTGAATCTGAGATTAGACTATCTGATGCCTATCTAGGACCCCTGAATAGACCTTACCAGAGGCTCCAAAGTGTGATCCTACTGTATTTAGAACACACTCTGCAATCCCTCTTTTTAAATAGGGGGACTACCTGCCACGGTCTGCCAATCCAGGGGAACTGCCCCCGATGTCCACCCAATATTGTAGAGTTGTGTCAAGCAATACAACCCCACAACATCCAGAGCCTTAAGGAACTCCAGGCGAATCTCATCCACCCCTGGTGCCCTGCCACCAAGGAGCTTTTTAACCACCTCGGTGACCTCGGCACCAGAGATTGTAGAGTCTGACCCAGGGTCCCCAGGCTCTGCTTCCTCTTTGGGAGATGTGCTGGTGGGATTGAGGAGGTCTTCAAAATATTCTGTCCATCGATCCATAATTTCCCGAGTTGAAGTCAGCAGTGCACCATCCCCACAATAAACAGTGTTTGTGGTGAACCGCAGTTCCTCCAAGATGCCACATAGGGGACTAAATCACCTTGAAGCTGTACGGAAGTCTTTTTCCATGGCCTCTCCGAACTCCTCCCATGCTCAAGTTAACTACGTTACAGTTATAAATCAGAAAAGCAGGAGGCTTTGGTAATCCTTGGGCTCAGTGACCAGCACATTTAGTATTAGCAATACAAGCCAATAAGAAATTCTGCTCGAGTTATTTTTAAAAAGGATAAAAAAAAATCTGTCTCAGTTTATTTGAAACAATCAGATTGGGAAGATGAACTCAACTTAGTATACAGGTATAGCTGGGTGTAATAGGCATAACATGATACTGCATATTGTCTTTTTACAAAACAAGGCCTAGAGAGAAAAGATAAATTAGGGTCCTCCAGAACGGAGCATTTGTGGAACACCAATTTCAATCAATACTGCATGTATGCCAATGTTTTAATGTCTAAATCTGGGTTGTGTGGCAATCATGCATAAATTAGAAATACTCACCTTTAGAGGTGGATCGGTCTATAGGTTCAACTTGAGGTGGGGTCACTCCAGTTGAAGTGTAGTGGTAGCTTCCTGCTAGGTCCTCCTTACTCTGGAACTCTGTGTTGAAGGAGAGGTTGCTGGTATCATCTGGTCCATCCCCAATAAAGAAGGAGCTTCCCTGGGCTGTGACAAATGTGGGATCCTCTGAAGTCGTAGCGGTTTCTGGAATAGGACTGCTACTTATACTAGTATCTGTGTCATCAAGCTGTGGAAAAAAAAATTAAAAATTGGATAATGTAAGCAGTAATTTGAGGAAACAGCAAAACAAACAGATAAAAGAATAACTGAAAGGATCAGAAAGACCTTGTTGACACTTTGAGTGCTCTGAGTAATATCAAAATAAGTGTCGTCGTTGTGAGGTCTTGATGAATGAAAGGTGGGCGTACTGCTGTAGGGAGTGGTTTGTTCAGCCACTTGAACTACATGGTCACTACCACATTCTGGACAAATATGGCTTTTTCCTGAAACAAAACAAACATAAAATGTCTTAACATGAATTCATAGAAAATATTTGTTATTTTTGGTATAAAAGTTGTCTAAATGATTACCCTAGAAACGGCAATGTAAAGTTTAAAGAAAGATTTTGAAGAAGTATTTCCTCATTTAAAAATGCTGGCTCACATCAAGTGGAGTTCAATAAAGAAAGATATAAATTCAAAGAAGGCACATCAACCTCAGTCTTACACACTAAAGTTTTAACCAAAACAATCTGTTAGCACTGAGTATGGACTGGAGATACTTTGCAGAAACAAGTGTTTCCTGTACCATTAAACAAGAAGAGCAACCACCCTACCAATGGAATCACCAGCCCTGCCTATCAAATATCCCCCAACCCCATCCTTGAATTATTACTTCCAGATGGGAAGCAAAGATTGTGGCAACAGAAAAAGTAGCTTCGACCTAGAATTATCAACGTTAGCGCTTGGCTTCTGCTGAAAGTCCATCCTGACCTGTTTAAAACCACCACCATTGATAACATTAGCACTCCACCACTCTAGGTCAGTAAATAGAGGAAACACTGAACTACCACTAAAAATTTTAGCTCAATATCTGTAAAATTCAGTGTTATAGCCATTTTTATATTTGCTAAGGTCAACAGAGTTACTTCATATTTTCTGTGATAAAATGTCATATTTTTCCAGACTCTCATTTTAAATATTTTTGGGAAGTATTGAGCCTGTTCTAAAATTGAAACATCTGTGATTTTGAGTGTTTATACAGGGTGCATTGATTAAATTTATAGTAAAAAAAATAAACCCTTCTTTTTGAGATAAGCAACCTTTTGACAGGAACATATGCTTTATGTCCTGAAGCATATTGCAATATACACTGCTTGGCCAAAAAAAAGTCGCCATCAAAAAAAAAAAGGTAATGAACTTAGATTTCATTGGGCTGCCTTTAGCTTGGATTCCAGCACACATTCTCTGTGGCATTGTTTCGATAAACTTATGCAATGTTAAAAGATTTTTTTTCCTTCCAGTGTTGCATTAATTTTTCACCAAGTTCTTGCATTGACGATGGTAGAGTCTGATCTTCTCCAGCACATCCCAAAGATTCTCAATGGACTCTGTGAAGTCAATCCATGTGTAAAAAATGATGTCTCATGCTCCCTGAACAACTCTTTCACAATTCCAGGCAGATGAATCCTGGAGTCATCTTGTAATATGGCAATGCCATCAGGGAAGAAAAAATCCATTCATGGAATAACCTGGTCATTTAGTATATTCATGTAGTCAACTGACCTTATTCTTTGAGCACATACTGTTGATGAACCTAGATCTGACCAACTGCAGCAACCCCACATCATATCCCTGCCCCAACAGGTTTGTACCGTAGGCACTAGGCATTATGGGTGCATCACTTGACCTGCCTCTCTTCTTACACTGATGCACCCATCACTCCGGAACAGGGTACATCTGGACTCATCCGACCACATGGCCTTCTTCCATTGGTCCAGAGTCCAAGTTTTATGCTCCCTAGCAAATTAATGCATTTTTTTCCCCAGTTAGCCAATGATTTGACCCTTCTCAAATAGACTGACATCTTTTCCACGACCACAGGATATGTCTTTTGACATGGTTGTTTAAGAAATGAGAAACAACTCATTGCACCAGTTGGGGTAAAATAACTTGTTGCCAGCTGAAAGATGATCACCCATGCAGTAATTTTCCAATAGGAGGCCTTAAATCCAGGTGGCTACTTTTTTTGACCAGGCAGTGTAGATGAATGATGCCGCTATTGGAAGTAACTTGGGGTGTGCAATGTTTTCTACATATAACATGCAAAGTTTTGTTTCCAGAGGACCATATAAACATAGTTAAATCAATCAAATGGTTGTGAATTAATCTGGAAGAAATACTCTTCCATACAGACAATTTAAAAAGAATATTTCCAACTTTTTGTTTTAATCGCCCATTTAGACAAGTGTTAGGTCAACAAGTGTCTCTTTGGAATTTTAGATATTCTTTTCCTGGCACTTTCTTAAAAAATATTTGTTAGCTTAAAACAAAGCTAAGTTTAATGTTTTTTTTAGCATTTAGGTTCAGTCTGGGTATGGAAATGCAAACAAGCAGGCAACAAAAATGTTTTAGCTTATTTTAGCTCAAAGTTTTACGATATGTACACCCAAGATGTTTAATTTAAAGGGGACATATGCAAATAAATTAATTAATTTTGTTGTCTACTTTGAGTCTCTAGTAGTGCAGCTGATTACAAGTTTATCTCAGACACTTCTCAAAACAGGGGTGAAAGAGGGGCTTGTTGACTTACAATAAGGAAGAATTCAGACCAAAGCATTGTAGTTTCACTTTATTTAGATGATAAATGAATGATTTAAATGTGAAAAGGAAAGATTTCAAAACACATGCCCCCTTTAAACTTTGTTTTTCAGTTTAGTAAAGTTCAATCAATAAAATGCTTGTTTTCGTAAATTTCTATTAAATTTGTTTTGTTTTTATGTAAAAACATCAAAGGCCGGTTGGAGAGCATCCAAGGGTCATTTCTCATGGCTTGATCTGTAAATTGATCAAAACTGATTTTTTTATTAGAACATTTGAAAAATGTTATTGCCTTAGCATAAAAAGAAAGAATGAAAATGAACCGGGAATAAAGTTTGTAAACACTAACTCTGTTTTCATTGTTTTATAATTATCCAGACCTGAAATTAAATAAAATCCAGTTCCAAGTAATTCAATGCTGCGTTCTGGGTCAAATAGGTCGCTTATCTTTAATAGTGCTGAGTGGAAAGTAAATTAGTCATAGATGTACAAATCATTATTCTCTGATCATTTCTTAAATTCCTTTCAGTGGTTCATGAGGTATTTTGCTGACAAAGACATACAAACATACAGACACATGCAATTACATGATTGCCTTCTTTTCATGGCAAAGGGAAATTAAAGAAAAAAAATACACACACATCTGTTTGACTGAGTAAACCAACATACTTAAAAATCTATACAAAACATGCATGTATCCATATCAGATGTGAACAGATTTATTTATTCTGTGCACCTGCAGGACATAAAACTTCTACAACCTACAAGAAAACAAAGATCTCAGTTCGAACACGTGAACTGAAAGGATCTTTGTTACTTGAAGTTTGAGGGAAGCAAGGTTAAACACGCAAACAAAGTAACATAGCTACCGGGAAATCTTCAGAACATGTGTTAAACAAAGCCAAAGCCACTTTCCGTGCATGCCCGAGGAGATTTCTGTGCCAGGTTCAGTTTGGACTGCAGGGAGGCAGCTGCCAGAGCCGAGGCTGTTATCTGTCTCAGGCTGATTACAGAGATGGGAACTCGCTGGGCAGCTTGGGAATAATAAGAACAGGTAAATCCAGGGGTGTTGCAGTCAAATGAGTCTGAAAGCAGACTTTTGTTTTTTATAAATAAAATCTTCAACAGCCAACCAATGGGAGCCAGATAGTGTTTGACATCACTTGATATCAGTGACCTTGCACTGAGTGCAAGGTGTTATCTAAAGCTGCAGCCAGAAAGCTTACAGATGGTGCTGGTGCTAAAATGTGGTGTGGAAGTGCATTTGAGCCAATCGCTAATAATTGGATAAAATCTTTGCACTGAACTTTAGCATTAATTGTTGGAAACAACCCTGTTTAAATTTCTCATGAAAGACAAAATAGATTTGATTAAAAGTCTTAAAAAGTAGTCATTGTATGTAAATCTACAACTAATTTACTTTAGAAGTCAGCCTGTTTCATGATGGCTGCCAAAGCTTATCAATATTAGTTGATTTAATAATGGCTACAACTCAGTGAATTTTACAAATATTGAGCTAAAATCTGATGTGGTAGCATGACAGATACTCTGTAAGCATGACATTTTGAAATCTCACATTTCTCAACATAAGAAGTTTGTCTGTTCAGGAATATGTGAATGTTTTGTTAAATATCTTCCCTTTGTTGTGATCATCATAACTTATATCTATCAGTTCCTCCCAATCTTGAACTTCCTCACCCTCTGGTATCATCATGGCTATTCTCCTCTTCGATCTTTCTCCAGTATCCTCCTCCTCAGCCTCTCCAGGAGCCTTGAACTCCAACCTGCAGCGGAGGCACTGCAGGCAAACACAGCTGGGGATGAGCTCTGAGTCACGGCGCTGGTTCTCCTCCATGGCATGAGACAATATATCAGTCAAAACCTAGCAGGGGAAAACATTTTTTTTTTTAGTTTTTGTCCCGGCAGGTTTTATCTTTGTAATTAGTTCAAAAAAGCTCAAGAATATTTTAACAATATATACTTTGTCCCCCCTCTGCTTACAAATAAACTAGTACCTGTGAGCATCTCAAGCCCAAACCAATCATTTTGTTTTATATGTCTATGCCTGTCTTTGCTCAAACATAAAAACTATTCACATATTTTTTTTGTTGTTGCTCTTAAGTTTCATTAAGCATTGCGTCTATGTTGTGCAACATGGGAAGATGCAATCAACATGAGGACATCATGAAAAAACAAAATCACAAACAAGGTAATAAACATGGTACAGCATGTACTGCTGAAGCCGAATGTCAAACATAAAAATAGTGAAGGGCAGCCTCGCACACAGCACCATAAGACTCGTGCAGCCCAGTCAAGAACTCCATCATACCTACATGTAAGAGCACAGTTTCTTTATATGTTATCTTGTAGGTGATGAATTCTGTCCATGTCAGTAAGTATGTAAAGTTTTTGTCATTGCACTGCAAAATTAATTATTTATTGGACATTAGTAAACAGATTAAGCACTTTCAATAGCTGATTCTTATGCAGACATTTACAAATTATGAGTCAATTTGTTGAGTTTAGACCCATAAATAAAACTCCTTTATTTTATACACATGGATTTTTAAATAATTGTTAAGAGTGTGATGTCATGATTTAGCATACTGAGTAAATGATGACGTCAACTAGGTTATCGGTGCGAGGTTGCGAGCTTTATCCACCCTGAAGGTTAATCTTGGACAATATCTGAAGATCTCTTTTAAATGAAACCAGAGAGCGTTGACAGAGAGGAGAATGTAGAAACAACTCAGCCTGCAACTGAAAATGATGATGGAGGACAACAGAATTGCTTCATGGAAGAAGAACATCATCTTAGCCTGTTGGCTTTCGCGCTGACATTTTATCGCCATATATATTAGCTCAGCTCTACACATTCTCCTCTTGTCACTGAGGTCCTCCATCTACATGACAGAGAGGAGAATGTAGAAACAACTCAGCCTGCAACTGAAAATGTGGATGGAGGACCTCAGTTTAGCTTGTTAGCTTTCGCACTAGTGCCAAGCTAATACATATATAGCAATATAATGTCTGCGCTAAAGCTAACAGGCTAAGCTGAGGTTCTTCTTCCATGAAGCAGCTCTGTTCTCTCCATCCACATTTTCAGTTGCAAACTGAGTCATTTCTACATTCTCCTCTCTGGTTTCATTTAAAAGAGCTGATCATCAGATATTGTCCAAGATTAACCTTCAGGGTGGATAAATCTCGCAGCCTCACCAATGGCCTAGTCGACGTCATCGTTTACCCAGTATGCTTTGTGTGTAAATAAAATGGCTTCGTCCATGTTACAATATATTTTTATAGATTTACTAAACAGCCTACAGTATTTTTACAGACAATATATTGCAGTAAAAATATATGTTGATCAAATAAAGTCTAATGTTACAAGTAATCATGGATCACTTTAACAGTTTATATTTTCCCATGCATCATCCTTTTATAACAAAGCTCAACTTTCTTTCTGGCTTTGATAAATCTTCATCTGCTTGCTTTCTTTTCTCAGTGTTGGGTCATTTTTAATGTCTTAAAATCTCAACAGATCACTTGGTTCCAACTTTTTCACTATTAAGATGTTCTCTTTTGTTCTGTTGCATCGTTGTCCTCAAACTGTTCTCCATTGCTTGGAAATCTAACTAGTGAATTGTCCAAAAACACCTTCCTAATGCAGGGTGCTCAAGGTGACCCAGGAAGGACGGGTACATCAGGACAGACAGGTCTGGCAGGGCTCCCAGGTCCAATGGGACCAGTTGGGCCTCCAGGGCCCCCAGGACCACCAGGTCCACCATACATTGTTGGTACTGTGAGTATCGGTTTTTAATTTAGATCTGCCAATAAAAACTCTGTATACACCCTTTTTCTTGTTTCCCAGAACTAAAATAACAGCACTCTGGGATTCTTAGGAATGTAAAGTGCATTATAAATAAAATGTATTATTATTATTAATAACCATAAAGATGATGCTGTGGTCCATATGTCCCGGGTGACTCACAGGACGCACAACATATTGAGTCCAAATGATTGTGAGGATTTAATAATATATAAACACAATCATCCAGACATGAAAAGGGGAATGGGAACCCTGGGTAAAACAAACAAAAGAGGGAGAAACCTCAAACCAGCCAGCAGTTGACCATCTGATTCAGGTGCTATCCTCACTTTATAGTCCAGGATCTAATCCTGCAAGGAAAGCTCAAACAGTACAGCCAGTAACATTGACCCAACAAACAATAGGCTGACTAACAAAACTGTGACACAATTCTACAAAAGAGAGAGGCAGTTTGAGGCTCGAGAGCAGAACCCACAATCATCCAACCAACATCTCTCCTCTGCCCCCCCTCACTCATCAAGCAGGTGGAGCTGGTGCCTTTTAAACCCCTGAGGACCCATCAGTTAGACATGCACTCATTCACAAGGATGACACAGAGACATTAACATAAAACTTGTACTGAAACATTACTACATTTTGTTTTATTTCAATTTTGGTTGAGATTTTGACTTTTCATTCCTTATTTATTAACGTCAAGTCATTTTGAGTATTAGTTACAAGTATGAAGTCAAGTATATACAGTACCATAGTAAAAAAAAAAAAAAAAAAAAAAAGATTTTGTTTGTTTTTGTTGCTTTATGACCCTGATTTGACAAATTTTATTATTAGTTTTGTTTTACAATTCTTGAAATAGCACTTTGAGATTTACGAATATAATCTGACAGAATTCATTATGAATTTATTATCATTATGATACTGATAAAGTGCGTTGGTGTGCCTCCCTGTCAGCACTCTAGAGTTTTCTCCCACATTATTCAGGTCTAAAAATTGTCCGAAGCTGAGTAAACAGTTCCAAAAAAATACTCATGTTTCTGAAAGTTACATAAACCTAAGTTTTGCAGTGTTGTTTAACTTCTTACTTCATCGCATCAACTTCTTACTTTTTGGTTTCTAAACATTTTTTAACAACATACACAACAGAAAAATACTTTCAAGGTCAGGTTTTCAATGGTTTGTGAACTAATATGACATACTGCTGCTCACCAATGATAACTGATATTATCTTCTTATAGACATAACAATTCATGATAAAACCTTGGACTCCTTGGCAGAGTTCATATTTATCAAACTTACAGTGGAATTTTAGACTTAAGTGTTGAAAATTTCTTAGATTTACTCCGACTGACAGACTTAAGTGTCAAAGCAAGTTATCAAAATTCTTAAGTCTAAGAATCACTCTTACTCTCCCAGATATTTAAGACCACTCCAGGGGTCTCTGGGGAGATCACACAGAGAACACAGCTGTCCTCCTCCCCACCTGAGTGTTATTCTCAGTTATTTAGTACAGAGGAACTAAGATAAGGTGTGGAAAACAGGTTTAATCATGCAATACAAAGCAAAGGGTACCAGTGCTCATAATGTTGGACTAAAAGGGGGATATTTCTGCACCACTTTTGGAGAAAATATTAAACCATCGGCTGGTGAAGGTATGCGAACAACCCCACCCACCCCCAAAACTACTGTGGGATTGAACTATATATACTTACTATCTCTCTCACGATACAGTAATAGGGGGTGGGGGGGTCTCTCAGACCAAGCAGATTATGACTCTGAGGGCTCTGAGACATAAAAACTTTGAAGCTGAGGGTTGTTTTTTTTTTTAATCTGAGATTTTCTTTCTGTTTTCATGATGCAATTGAGGACATTTTATGTAGTTTACAGACAATGAGTAGAACGTGACATGTATGAACATTAATGTGTTGAAAGTAAAGTTATGGATTTTCACAGTTTTATCTTGACATTTCTCAGAATCTTCTTGAACATGAAATCCGATGCAGTGATCGGTCCATGCGGGGGGGTTTGTAACAGGATCAACCCTCATTACACTTCACATACAGTCAGACTGAGACGCTTGATAAATGACTTTTAGGCTCAGCTTTTAGCTAAGAATTTTTTTACACTTTAGTCCATTCTTAACAGCATTCTTAAGAGGAATTCGATAAACACGGGCCTTGATTGTTTACTTTGAGATTTATGGTCTGAATCTATTCAGGATATAACTAAAGAAGCCCATGTAGCACCTACCAACATGGCAGCATGAGTTCTTGCCTCATTAGCAGAGACTGCCTTGTTGTTTACCATTTCAGAGTATCTTTACTCTGGAAATGGTTAAAATAAATCAATTAAACTAAAATTATTCTGAAATTTCAGATGGCAGCAGTTTTGACTCACTCTTATTGATTTCAATAAAATGTCCTATAGTGTCCAGTTGTAATAGAAAATATAGCATTTTTATTATTATACGTATAGAAAAATATAAAGTATATTAGTTTGAGCTTATAAATCTGCACTGAGAAAACCAAAAAATGTATTTATATTCAAAAACTCAACTATTTTTAAGTCAAAGAGACATGTAAAAAGTTTGATATAGTATCTATAAAATTTGAAGTATCAAATTTTTAAATATTAAATGTTCTTTTATTGTTAAAAGTTTACCATGTTGCAAACAGAGCAGTGAGGTCATGTTTTAGCAGTGTTTACAGACATGTAGATGTGTAAGAAATTTGAAGAAAACATCAATTTTAACTTGACATTTTGAAATTGTGTGAATTTACAGCGTGACCAGAAAGGACATGAGGTGCTAAATGCCTTACCTGGACTCAGAGGCCCACCTGGACCTCAGGTGAGGGGCGGTTTACCTTCTGCTCAGATTACTGGACCGGCTCTGTCTCACTCAATTCGTGTCTTGTTTTTTTCCAGGGTCCACCGGGCATACCTGGTCTGCCTGTAAGTACCACAAGACCTCTTAAGGACATAATTTGGGGGAGTTTTTTTTATTTTCATGCTTTTTAAATCCTAACCATGTGAGGGGAAATTGATAGTTGTGAAATTTAGGAGCTCAGAATCAAACAATCAAAATCCAAAACTTGTGGCAAGGTAACGAACTTTTAAAAAAAACATAATTTTTGGTAACTATTGCTGGGTTTTGAGCCTGTACCTCACTGGGCTGCGACCGTCGAGGACAATGCCAGCTTCCTAAATGACTTGGAACATTTATTTGCGAGGGTTCTCAGTTTTCTCGTTGGAGTCGCAGGGCCTTGTTTTTGTGTCACAGGAGTTTTGAACGTGTTGAAAAAATCTGCTCAGGTTAGTTAGCCGTAGCAAATGTCTGGAATCTGTATTGAACTTTTCTCAGGTTAGGTTTCAGTAAGACATAATCATGTGGAGTTCATACATTGTAATCTTGTTTATTCATTTACAAACTGAACAATAAATAGAATTGCTACATTCTCTACCCCCTTCTCTAAGCTTTGAGTTGGTTTAGTTTAATTAATTTAATCAGTGTTCAGCTGTGAAGATGAGAAAACAAAAAATCTTTAAAAATTTTAAAACTGGGCTGCATCTTTTTCTGCCCACACATTTATAAAAGTCGTCATATAAATGCTAATTTTATGACATCAGCTCAGAGCTCATTCATTGGAGATGATTGTTTTTGGTTGGAATAAAAATGGCCTGAGTGCAATAATTGTATCTGTCTGGTTAATGTTGAAATAAATCATGGCATTTTGCCATAAATACCTTTTGCAGGATTTAAACCCTGATTTCTTTCAACAAAGCATGGTTCCACAGCCTGAACTTACACACTTGCATACCCAGTTTTGCTTCCCCATTTTATCACATAATTAGGCGCATATGAGTGCGAGAGCTGTATTATTTAATCTTTTGCCAATATATGTGCAAGCTCCAGTTACATTTTGGCACAGAGGGGCCTGGAATTTGTCAAACATGTCATTCGGTGCAATTCCAAGTGAAACGTGTGTCCAACGTGTTGCCGATAGTTGCAGCCCGGTGAGATTCCACCTGTAGCTGCTGCAACCAATGAGGTGCACTGGCTAGAGGCGCTATTGTGAGTTTTCTTGGTCAGAAAGAGTGGCCCTATTGTTCAGAGCAAGGACAAACTGGTAAAGCTGAATGTGGTAACCATGACATGTTAAATGCAGGTCAGCAATGAAATATTATTTTGATTTGATAGAAATGCTTGTCAGTACATATTATATCAGGAAAAACATGTTGCCAAGGTGCACACATCTATAATTAATGATCCTTCTTAGGAGCTAACCAATGAAAAAATACTGTTTATATGCAATTCTATGCAGAAATCTAGCCATGATAAATTGTTTACATTGACAGCCCGCCCCTTCCAATATGGCATCGCACTTGTACCACAGCTGTCAATCTTATGAAGTGGGCATGGCACATCTATTTAACAGGCTTCATTTGTTGTAGCAGTCAATGAAAATGAGCCTCATTCACATCCTGGTTCTGTGAATTTCTGTTTGGTTTATCTGATTAGTTAAAGTTGTGTGTCTGTGTGTGAATAATAGTTTTCACATCATTAACAGTTTCCCAGAATCACCTCTAAGTGTCGCCAGTGGAACCAGAAATACAGAAATGTGCGTACGCCAGCCATGAAGTTGGCGTGGGGCTGCGCACATTTCCATGTTAATGTCATTCTTGGTACATCTGAAGTTTTGCTTGAAAAAGGGGCGTATGTAAACTTTTTGTTTTGTTTGTTTTCGTTGATGGATAAGGCCTCCGCTCATGGTAGTTTTTTTTAAATAAATAGAAATAATTAATGTTACAGCTAGTTAACTCCTTGAAAGCTAATATGGTTATCTGATTTATTATTCAGTTTTTATTTGTTTTTACTAGGGTAAGCCAGGTTTTCCTGGTGACCATGGAATCAAAGGAGCAGAAGGACCGCGAGGACCTGCTGGGAACCCAGGTTTGGACGGATACCCTGGACTCCCGGTACCGAGCCACAAAAATTAGGCTTGCAAGCTTCATATGAATGAGTCTTGCAATTTTACTGTGTCTACACCATATTTTAATCAGCACTTCAGTTTCTATTTACGACTCTAAACCAACTTCCTGTTTATCTTTTAGGGTGAAAAGGGAGACAGAGGAGGGAAGGGTGAGATGGTGAGTTTATGTATTTTGTAGAAAACATACTTTTCACAGCTTCAAATATTTTAATGCAGTTTTGTAAATTTAAAATACATGCAGACATGTAGGTAGCTGTGTTTGTAAACTGAACTTTTTCTGTTTTTAACAAAACACTGTTCTTTATTGTCAATATATCATCATTACAAAGACTTTATTGGAAAACCAATTTTAATTATCATTTTGCTCTGATCCCATCTGGGTCTGGACCAAAATCAGTCTAAAAATGAAGTAATTATTCTGTATTTTTGTCACATCTGGCCCAAATGCATTTTTACAGCATCTGTGGGCCATTTCTAACCTAGACCCGTTCTGTAATACAGATCCATGCTGGTTATGGACCGTGGGAAGAAGAAAAAAAAAAAAGAACTGGCCCAGGTGCTTTTACAGGTCCGGGCCAAATGCTCACCTATATTTGGCCCAGAGCAGATTAATTTTGCTGTCAGGGTAATTACGTAGATAGTTTGTCATTATTTGTGCTCGTCCAAAAGCAGTTGAAGTTTGTTACTGCGGCAAGTCTTTTTGGAGAAAATCCAGCTAGAGGAGGAATTGTGTTAATTTCCTCGTTTTTCCCCTTTTCTTTCCTCACCACCTCCCATGTGAAAAGACTGGGATTACAGCAAAAATTTTTGACCCGCTGTTTCAAACCTGTAAAATGTAAATATCTTATTTTCATTTACTTCAAATTCCTTTGTTGCTTTGTTGAGGGTCTAACATTTTGCCAGTATTATGTGAGTATTAAAGTTTTTTTTTATTTTGAGATGGTATCAAATTCCCGGCCTGGATTATTGTCCCAGTATGCCCCTGCTCCCAGGCCATTCTTTCTCCCCAGTCCACACCATTAAGGCCAACATGTACAAATAGTTGGAGATCCTTAAGAGTCTGGCATGAAAGGCATTGGGCAGTATGTTGTCCTTCAAAGAATTTTAGGCTTTTAATTTAAAGAAGTGTTGACTGTGACTGTTTCTCACTATGTTGCGTCATGTTGATCATTGCATGTTTCCTGCCTGATCTTTATCCCTGTTTGGACCCCAGGGTTTACCGGGGCGAGAAGGTGGGCCACCTGGCCCTCCAGGGCCTCCTGGACCTCCAGGTCAGATTGTCAACCAGTCGACAAGAGATGTGAGTCCCGAGCTAAACTGTATCAAGACCTTTGACATGCAAAATAAAATTAACCCTCACACATCAGCGTGACGCAGCATCACCCTTTGTTTCAAACTTTCTGTCACTCCAATTCACTAACAGTCACCACCTGCCTGATCGACTGTTACTAACTGACCTAACTTTATCTCGCTGTAGTTTAACGAGGTTTATTGGAACGAGGTGGGGCAGGTGAGTGATCTAATCAAACTAATCTCACCATAAACCTCACCGACCTCAACTCTGTAAAAAGCAGGATGCAGTTGTATTTTTGCCTAATCTGCTATTATTTTCTCCTGTTTAGGGTGTCTCACGTCGAACAGGACTCCCAGTATGTATAAATGCTATTCTCATGCAATTATGTTGGAGAAACTGCTGATTTAAGAGGGTAAAGGTATTATTTCTTTTTTATTATTTAGGGTCCCATGGGTCAAAAAGGAGATAAAGGAGACATAGGTACTCCAGGACATGCTCCTAAGGTAAAATAATACATGTTTTTGTTAGTTTTTTATACTGAACTCAATAAATAATAAATTTTTTGTTACTTTTAGCTCAGTATTTCTTTTTCGTCATAATTCTTTATTTCACCTCTTGTCCTGTGGCTTTGAAATAAGAAGTGCAGATCAATTAGGAACAATGTGCTATGATTTTTGGGTGCAGTACTTCACACAAACCAGCCCCTTGTTCCACACTTTGCTTCATACAGAGGGTCTGGACCCTCGGCTATTGCTGGAGGCATGGACTCTGTTGAAGTTTAAAACCATTGGATCTGATTTTATCCAATTACTAATGATTGGCCGTGTCGTATGTAGCGCGCCAGCTCAATTGTGAAGGAAGCTACGCTAAGAAGCTAACCGGAAATTGTGTACGCTGTGAACAACCATCCCCTACTGGGAAGAGAGAAGCACTAACCTGAACAAAATAGCTGTACATGAGTGCTGCAGGCTTTGAGAGACAAATGTAAGAATAAACACAGACTAATGGCTTCATTCACTTCCTTCTCTGACATTGCTAAATGACAGACAGACTAAAACGGCGCAGAAAATTGATGTCATTGTTCACAACTCCTTTTTCTGTTCGCTGATTGACCCACTTACTGGAGAAATCCATGTCAATGGGAGAAAGCCCAGACGGAGCAGAGGAGGGAGATTAGAATTAATCTGCATAGGAAGACAATGGTCAGGCTACTAACGAAATGAATGAGAAAAGCCAGCCCTGCTTGGAGCTCTGCACTTCAGATGTACCTCACAGTAGAAACACGAGGCAAAGTTTAAACTGGTCACAGAAAGTTGGATTTGAATAATTGAACTGGCATATTAATATCTTTAACAGGTTTTACACAGTGGCTGTTTAAATGTTAGGGTTTTAAGATTTTACCACACAATGTTCTTCTTAGTCTAAGCATTGGCACCCCTCAACATTTCTTGAGAAATTTTATCATTTTTGTGTGGAATTTTCTCCCAAAACTCTATATTAATGTAATTGCTTTGGGACATCAAGAAGGATGAAACACCAGTGTTTCTGCTACCATCATACAAGGAGCAGGAACCCAAGAATTTTACTGCATGTAGTCATTTTGATCACTCCTCCACTCCCACCTCAGTTATAAAACGCAGAACTTAAAAAAAAAAAATAGATGACAATGTGGTGTGGTTCATATGCTGCATCATGCAGAATCATGTGCGTAAGCCCCCCCAACCAATTCCCTGGGGGAAACCCTGAACACCATAATGAAGTACAGGTAAAAGCCAGTAAATTAGAATATTTTGAAAAACTTGATTTATTTCAGTAATTGCATTCAAAAGGTGTAA
>JARVJO010000186.1:16062256-16072911 GCA_031762555.1 Cynodonichthys magdalenae | reverse complement strand
AAAGGTCCCCGGGCCGGGATTTGATCCGGCGACCTTTTTGCTGAGAGGCAACAGCTCTACCAACCGAGCCACCGTGCCGCCCAAGACACAGATCCTAACAGGAAAATGCTCACTAAAACTAGAAAATTGTTATCTAAAATCTGAAAGTATCAAAGCAATAGTTAAAAGCTAATAATTGCAAACCCCTACTTAAAAACAACAAACCTCTAATTAATAGTTAAAAGTAGTAAAGCTAAGAGTAATAGCATTAGTATTTATCACATTATACTAGCAGCAGAATTTAAATTAGGAAAACTAACATTACTACAGTTAGTATAGTAGTATTAGCTAAATTAGCAATATAATCCATGGGCTAGGGTGGGTCACCATGCAACAACCTCCCACCCCCCACACTACTGAACTTCTATGGTATTTTCATGTACCTTAGGGTGCACTCTTTCAGAAAATGCATGTTAACAGAAAAAAAGTTGGGTCTCACTTGCCCTCAGGGACCACTTTTTGACCACACCCCTTTTCCATTGTGATCATCAATATTAGGGGCACAGAAAACTTAAATGCCAATAACTTTGCTATATTACCAACCAAATTTTATAAACAAGGCATCAGCAGATTTGTATTGATTAGTTCTTCGATTTAAATGACATTTCATTTAACAAATATGCGCTCGATGATTTCTTCAGGGGGTCAAATGTCCCAACCCCAACAGAAGATTTTTCATCATTTTAGCCTGTGGGTTAAGGTGGGTCACCATGCACACCCCACTACTGAACTTCTTGGGTGTTTTTGCATACCCTAGGGTCCACTCTTTCAAAAAAAGCAAGTTAACAGAAAAAAAGTTGGGTCTCACTGCCCCCCAGAGACCACATTTTGATCATCAAAGTTAGGGATACAGGGAGCTTAACTGCCAGTAACTTTGCTATAAACCAACCAAAATTTAAAAACAAGGTATCAGGAGATTTGTATTGATTAGCTCTTTGTTTTACATGACATTTCATTAAACAAATATGCAAACAATGATGGCATTGGTCAATGGTCACAACCCCAACAGAAGATGAAAAATTTAATCTTTTATCTGAGTTTACCATACAGATCCTAAATATTCAACTTATATTGACTTGGTCTCTCACTTTGATGTGCTTTTGTTGATTATTTATGCAACAGTTCATGTTACCAGTCAGGGGTAAAAAGTAACACATAAGACCATTGGTGAACATTCAGAAACAAGTGTTTGTTGAAACTGAAAGGCTATCACAGAAATAGTCTTTGAATAGCTTGAACTTCATTCAATTTGAAAGAAGAATTAATGTAAAATTTGAGAAATTAATGTATCAATTTAATACAGCTTCATGTCCAATTGTATACCATACATGCATCATCTGTCCATTTATCTTCAAACCTACCAAATGCTTCTTGGTAAGTCTCATTGTTCATGCCTCAACTTCATGCCTTTCACTTTCCCTTTGCCCCTAAAGGCACTTGTACTGTCCCATCCTGTAGGCATGTAGCAGAGCAGAACACATTTTTGGTGAAAAGCATTGAGCTAGCCCTGTAACATGTATGCAACAATTAAATTATCCTTGCTTGTTGCCTCATACCGTATGATTCACCTACTTAAATGGGCGACAGATTTCTTCTGAGAGGGACAGGGGTCTTGCTTTGTCCTCCCTCTGCTGCAGGCTGTCTGGGTACAGTTCAGCTGGTGGCCTTCCTCTACATCTCCTCTTTAGTTGTAATAAACCTTTTTTTTAGATAATTCCACATTTTTGTCTTTGGTTTCATTGTGTTAAATCCCATTGAGCCAGTGATTTGTAAAAATGGTAATTGGAGAATCACAAAGGTGAGGTACAAGAACATGTACACCTAAGTGGGAGGGAAGGATGTAACTTTTCTGAAGTCAACTAATCTTGACTTGTCTACTTTGCCACCATGTCAGGATAGTCTAGAGCAACATGTTAGGCATATCTAAAACAGTTAAGTAGGTCCTCTGACAGGTTCTTCTTTGTTGAACAATGTTTCGACTCTCCTCCAAGAGACTTCTCCAGTCTGAGGAGTTACTTTATTTAATACAGACGAGATAGATCATCAGGCCAGGTCACTGCAGTCTACATTCATCTACAGGACAAGACACTGCAGTCTACACTCATCTACAGTACAAGACAATGCAGTCTACACTCATCTACAGGACAAGACGGTGCAGTCTACACTCATCTACAGGACAAGACACTGCAGTCTACACTCATCTACAGGACAAGACACTGCAGTCTACACTCATCTACAGGACAAGATAATGCAGTCTACACTCATCTACAGGACAAGACAATGCAGTCTACACTCATCTACAGGACAAGACACTGCAGTCTACACTCATCTACAGGACAAGACAATGCACAGTGATCCACACTAGCCCATGGACTATTAGTACAACTAGGATGAGCAGTAGTAGCGTGTCCCAGTTCCTGCCCAATTGGGCATGTAAAAAAAACTTTATTTCTTTATATAAAAGGTCATTTTATAGAAAAATTCTGAAAATATAAGAAAAAGCATTTTAAACACATAGGCTTTGTCCAAAGAGGCTGGGTCCTCCGAAGGATTCGGCCTACCCAGTCTACGTGGGCTGGGTCCTTGGTAGACCGCGAAGACCGGAAAAAAGTAGCTGTGAATTTGGACGGTCTAAAGTCTTGTCCTTACCCCGGCATTCGTTCTATTGCCTAGCAACCGCGAGGACGCTAAACAGAAGCAAAAATAGATCAAAATTAGAAAAATATCAATAATTTAGCATTAATAATATTACCAAACAATAAAATTAACTTAAAGGCAATATTTGAAGAACTAATGGACCTGCCATAGATGCATGTTTATTTTGCTATACCAGCTTGTTATTTTTATGACAAAAATATTTAGAAACATGTCTATACAAATGACAAAACTATTAACAACACAACCGCTTGAAACTTTAAATTTTTATACCACCAGATTTTTTTATTTAAAACATATTCCTTTCTCTTGCTTTGTTCGCCATTACTAGCAGAAAAAATATCCGGTTGGCCCGCAATGCATTAGGGGTGCACCAAAAAATCGATTCACATCGGAATCGTGATTCTCATTTACAAAAATTCAGAATTGATTTAAAATGTCCCAAAATCGATTTTTAAAAGTAAAAAAAAATAAAGCAAACGTAATGGCTGTCAGCCTCCATTTTGTAACTATGTGGGATGTCCTGACATCACCACACAGCTGTTTCTGGAACGTATGCATGTGCAGAAAGCACCAAAACAAAGAGGAAACTACAAAACTGGTGGAAAGAGATATTCAACTGGCCTCCACTTCATTGAATGCAAAGATTTGGGCTCATTTAGGTTTTTTTTTGACACAAACTTAACAATGTGCAAAGTTTGCAAAATGAAGATGAACCACTTTAGGAACACGACAAATGGGCTCACATTATCAGTTTTGAGCAAAAAAAAAAAAATCGATTTTGAATAGAATCGTGGCCCCAAAAATCAGAATCAAATCGAATTGTGAGATAGCAAAAGATTCCCACCCCTACAATGCATTATGGGATATAGTGGCCTGGGAAGGATCCATCGGACCAGTCCTTCAATTCGGGGCAAAAGAACTCATTTGTTGGCCGCAAAGGAGGAGTCTTCGAATTTGGACCTGGCCTCTGGATTTGGACACAGTCCTTGACAGAATCAAAAAAAAAATCATGGTTTCTCCCTCCCGCTGTACTGCATGCATAGCCGGGCAGTACAGTGCAATGGGCAATAAAAAATCTGCAGTGTTTGCATCTGCTTAATCAAATGTTAAACCTTATTATACTGTATATCTCTGTGTGTAGTATAGAAACAATATTTCTATATGAACGTAATAAAATATGAAGTTAGTTTTTCTAGTACATGTTTTATTATATTTTATCTCATTTTGATCATTTTTGTTTTGGGCAGGTAACCTTTCATTTGGGCCAGGTAAAAAAAATAAATAAAAAAAAAGGAAGAAAACTTCTGAATACTGAAATTGAGTCTGACCTATAGCTTAGCTGACTGGAATGGATGTTTTGGATGTGTTACTGGAAAGTTCTGAAATCAGAATATGTTATTTTCACACAGAGAACAAAAGTTTAATGACACATTTAGCAAATTGTGCTTAAGTATGACTGATCCTTTCGCTTGCATCTTGAGAAATCTGCCTTTATGCTAGTTTGACTGTAAATTTTGTCTTAAAAGTTCCTAAATGTTTTCCTACTGTTTGATAGTCTTGCAGGGAATTAGGCGCCTTGAATAGGCAATATTTTAGGGGAGTTAAAAATGAACTAAATAGATTCCAGCCTCTCAAAAGAACCTTGTTGTTGGGTATTCCATTTCTTACCCTACTTATCGACTTATGGGAGACTGCAGTGAAGTGAAGATTGTTTTTTGTACAGTGCCCTGAGATGACATTTGTTGTGACTTGGCTCTTTATAAATAAACTGAATTTCACTGAATTGAATTACCTGTTGGGTCCAGGCGACCTCTGTGGTCTCAACCCTGGCCAGGCTGTCCAGCTCCAGCCGACATCTCTCTTGACCATGCTGCATGTCAACCTCCAGCACCAAACCCTGCTTGACGCGCAGAAACACCTTTGTTCTTCTTTTTTCTGGATCTTTGTTGTCTCCTTCTTTGTCAGACAGGACGCCAACAAGAAGTGGGTGACACAGGTCCACTAGGATGGAAAAATATGGGTGATATTTTTTGTGTTTGTCTTCAAGATCAAATCAGGGTTCCTGAAGAGTTTACCTCCAAGGCCCTCGTCATCTTCTTGATTGGTGTTTTCACTCAATGCTCTGGCAGACCTCTGGGATTCTGGGCTCGAATGAGGTGAGCTCACTTTGTCCTGCCTCACTGCTAACCTATCCACCACGCTGTCCTCCAGAGTGGATTCGCTCTGCTGAGTGCTGTGGCTTAGCCAGTGTAAAGTTGACTCTGTTTCCAAGTCTTTGTCTTTTGTGTCCAGGGAGAGGGGCGGTGGTGGGAGGACCTCAGGTACTTTTACAGCAGATGGATCAACGGGAGGACCGTTGCTGCTGGGACCATTGAAGAGAGTTTGAGAGGCTGCTTGGTTTGAACTATCAGTTCTGACGATGGTGGTTGCTTCTCCATCTAGATGGTGCTGGTATCTCAGCCAATCTTCCCCCAGCTGGTCTCTGAAGCTGGACATGCGCTCAATCGCCCGCTGGTGTGGGAGAACGATGTCTGGAAAGAAGATATAACAGTCATAGACATCTTGCCTGACAAAATAATTATTACAGCTTTGTTATTTAGCCAAACAGTAGGATTACTTCTACAGTAAAGTACCTTGTGTGGAAGAAATGCGTCTGGGAACATGATCAGTGTCACTTGGTTCAGATATGCTGGCTCTTCTCACTTTTACCTTACTCTGAAACATAAGAGATTCCACATAAACATAACATCTAAATTAGACATTGATGGGCACAAGAGTTATCTAAAGATCTTGTTTTAAAAACTTCTAGACTTCTATGGACATACACTGCTTTCCAAATTATCATGCAAATTGTATTTAAGCGTCATAAAGATTATATTTTTTGTTTTTTAAACAACTCATGGATGATCTTGCATCTCAGGGCTCTTTGGATTAATGAAATCAATCTCAGACACCTGTGATGTTTAGTTTCCTAGGTGAGCCCATTAAAAGGAAAAACTATTGATAAAAGTTCCACATTATTAAGCAAATCACCATTTTCAAGCAATAGGGTTAAGTCAAAGGATCTCTGCTTCCGAAAAGCATGAAATAGTTGAGTGCCTTGGATAAGGTATGAGAACCTTAGATATTATAAATCTTAAGTGTGATCATGGTACTGCTAAGGAATTTGTGATTGATTCAGACACATGGGTTTGTGCAGATTAAGGCATAATGAGAACGGTTTCTGCCAGACAAATACATCAGATTAAGAAAACACCTGCTAAAAAGTCATTATAAAGCAGCAAAAAGGTATTTGAAGCTTCTGGTGCCTCGGGAGTCCCACAAACATCAAGGTGTAGGATCCTCTAGAGGCTTGAAGTTTTGGATAAACCTTCTATTTGTCCACCTCTAACCAACGCTCACAAGCAGGAACAGCTGCAGTGGGCCTAGAAATACATGAAGACTAATTTTCTGGATCACTGATGAGTGCTGGTCAACCCTGGATGGACCAGTGGATGGTTGGTGGACAGCCACCTCGTCCCAACAAGGCTGCAACGTCAGCAAGAAGTCTTGTTTTAAGACGGAATCATGGGGAGAGCGCTGGTTGGACTCTTTAAGGTCCCTGAAGGTGTGAAACTTACCTCTGAAAACTATGTGGAGTGACTGACTGATCACTTTTTTCCATTATACAAAAAGAAGAACTGTAATTTTTGTAACAAAATCATCTTTGTGCTGCTAGGAATACCTCTGCAATATTGGCTGCTACGGGAATAAAAGAAGAGGAACTCGTGGTTTGGTGCTAAACACCTGTGAACAACTAGATGTCCATCCATGTTAATACTGTTGAAAGACATTTTAACTTATAAACAAATGAGATTAATTTAGATATCCATGATGCCCATAGGATCATTCTACAACAGACAGCAATGAACAAACTGAGCTGTCCATAAACGTCTGCTGTTTGTAGCACTAGACATTCATGAACTGAATGTCTAAATATTTAAGCTAGACACCTATGAGCAACTGAGTTGTCCATAGAGGTTTATGTTACTCAAAAATGACAAACAAGCTGATGAAAAATGTTTGTCTGTTGTCCACTTAAGCTAAATTTGTTTTAAAAGTGAATGTGTTAGAGTTATAGAAACACTAAACCCAATTGTAGACATAAAATAGATTTTTCCATTAACTCAAGCCACACAGCTGAGCAGCATAATTACAGCTCACTAAAATATAACAGTGTTGACATTTTGTGTGTTGTGTCAGAAGGGTTGCAATTTCTGATTTATGTTAAAAACAAAAAGGCTTTTTTTTCCTCCCACAAATGAACTGCATGCCTCAAAAACATCTTGTTGCTAACTTACAACAGCCTGTGCAGTTTGTTTTCTTTTTGACTCAGCAAAAAAGCAAAAAAGAATAATGTCTTGTTTTCATCTGTTAAGAAGATCTAAATGTGAAGAACACCCTTACATTTACCGAAGCTGTTTTTTTAACACCAAGCTGACCAAAGTGTTTTATTGAACACACTGATAATAGAACTAGAATATCAGGAACTGCAAAAACAAAAGTTAATAGATTATAAACTAACATTTTTAGTTGGAGATGAAATCTCACTTCTTTCACATTTCAGCATACTTTATGAGGGCAACATTCAAACCTGACTCTGAAGGTGAATCTGCAACTCTTACTCTGGATTTCTTTCGGCGTAAATGCGAGACCCCAACTTCGCCGACAGACATGCTGTCGCTGAGCTCCCCCGCAGCACTCGACACCTCCTGGGTGCTACGGTCAGATGAAAGGAGAACCGAAAGTGAAGACTGAACCTGGATATGCAGCGGGCCTGCTTTTGGCAAAACCTGCAGAGGAAAAAACACTGTTACACACTCAAAGTACAAGACAAGCTTATCCTGCAGCTAGAGATAACAACTGCCCTAGATTTACGTCTTCCTTTTATAGTATAGTGACCATATGAACAGCGATATCTCCAGATTTTGGAGGTTGAAGAAAAAGTAAGATATCAAAAGAAACAAAAAAGCAGACATTTTGGCGATTAGGGTTTTATAGATAGAGCTCTTTGGGTATTTGGTGGATTCGTTTGCTTGAAGGTGACAAAGTGACATTTAGATGAAAAATAAAATCCCAGCTACAGTGAAACACCAAGGAGATTCTATCATGATGTGGGATTGTTCAGCTACTTTTTGAGTCTTTAAATAAATTCAAAAGAATTAGTTAAATGTTTCAGAGAGGTAGCTGTTACCAAGTGTTACAAAAATAAAACACGGGGTCAAACACACTGGTCAAAAAAAAAGAGGTTGTCATGTGGATTTAACTAAGCAAATACATTCCTCGAGGTTGGAATGTGGTCAGAAAAGTAAAAAACATGAATGATGGTGATCACTTAAATGTTTGGTGAAATCAAATCATAAAGAATATTTTGTGCATTTACTTTACACAGTTAAAGAATCAACAAGACTAGTTAGCTTTAAACACTGTCTGAAACCCCAGTCACATGAGTAGGGTTGTGATGTAGGAGGGACCCACACCAGTAGGTGTGACTGGGACAGAGGGACAGTCGAGGTGAAGTCTGAGAACTGAGTCCTGGGTCTAATTCAGGCTCTCAA
Source organism: Cynodonichthys magdalenae (assembly GCA_031762555.1). NCBI lineage: Eukaryota > Metazoa > Chordata > Actinopteri > Cyprinodontiformes > Rivulidae > Cynodonichthys > Cynodonichthys magdalenae. The sequence goes on along the minus strand of JARVJO010000186.1, from coordinate 16,064,617 downwards.
TTAAACTATTTCTTACAGTAGAAAGACTACAGTAGAATTCACAGCAATGTGTCATAGTGCACGTAAAGGGAACACAAGGTATTGGGACAAACAAAATAAACAACTGTATGTATGTTGGGGGGGGGGAGGCTTCAATTTGCAAGGAAGCTTAACGACTGAACAATAGAAGGTCATGCGGTCTGATGAGTCCAGATTGACCCTGTTCCAGACTGATGCATCAGGGTAAGAAGAGAGGTACCTGAAATGATGCACCCAACATTTCCTACTGTACAAGCCTGTTGGGGCAGTGCTATGATCTGGGGTTGCTGCAGTTTGTCTGGTCTACATTCAGCAACATTATGTGTCCAAAGCATGAGGTCATGAGACATCAAGAGTCCAGATCTGAACCCAAATGAGAATCTTTGAGATGGGCTGTAGAAGACTTCCCGCAATGGTCCAAATCTTCCATCATCAAAACAAGACCTTGGTGAAAAATAAATGCAGCTCTTGTTGTTGTGACATTGCAGAAGCCTGAGAATACAATGTACAGCGAATGTGTGCCATAATCAAAGTTAGAGCAGTCCAACAAAATATTAGCATCTGACCATTTTTTAGCCAGGCGATAAAAAAACCTGAAGCACACGTGAAATAAAAAAGAAAACAAATACTGTTTTAACCTTAGATCCAACCTGAATCATAATAAAACCTTTTGTCTGGAACAGAAAACCATAGTTGACATCTTTTCAAAACCTTCTAAAAAGCAACCTTTAGAGACTGTTTTTGAAGCCAAAAAAGGGCACATTTTGTGTTATTCTTTTAAAGCAATGAAAATATTAATTTTCTTTCTTTGTTTAACTAACTGCAAACATTAAAAAATTTTATTAAAAATCAAAGAAGTTTTTAAAAATGCTCTAAACTGTCTAAATGATGGTCACCAACAATCCTGACCAGAGAGACACGCAAAAAAGTTTCTTTGCATAATCCACTAAAATACATCGTAATCTGTAATCCTGTTATATATATTTACAGTTTGTTCACATTAAAAAAAGAGATGTTCACTTACTGATAGCTCAGATGAAGACAGGGGAATACCATCAAGTCTTAGCTAAAAGAGAGACACAAAAGAAACACTTAATAAAAAATATTAACATATAATTCAAGTAGAAAACCACCGACTCCTGCTGAAAAGCTGCCTTGCTTGACAAAAATTACTGTTTTGCATTAAATAGACAAATAAAGAATATAGGTAAACCAAGGTTTTACATATCAGGACAATAAAAATCATAATTGATTTAAAGGCTTCAACGTACTGATTTAACCACTAAATGTTTTGATACATGTGTTCACACTTGGTGACAACTGGTTAATAAAGTGGATTTAATTAGTAGAACTTCTACTTTCCTCAATAATTTTAATAGAACGTGTGCCAAATGTGGCAAATGTATGCTGGTTTAAAGCCAGCATTGACAATAAACTACATCTCCCATAATGCATGTTGAGTATTTTACCTGTGTAATGCTCAGGGTTCAAAAGTTAGCCATTAGTCATTAGCTGACAAAATATGCCATGAAAAATCTAAATTTCCCTGCATCTTCATGGGCTACTTTTTCTGTGGCCCAGTCGTACTGGGAAGTGGGAATGTCACACTTACAAGTTGTAAATTTTTTTTCTTCTTCTGCTACCTTTCATTTATGATTTGTACTTTTATTGTATATAGAAATTACGTTTTTTTTAAGAAAATGAATGAATAAACTAAATTAAAAAAAAAAAAAAACAATTTAAACTGGAACCCCCCTCCAGTTGGAATTCCCTGTCGGATAGTGGGAGAGTAAAGAAATCAAGACCGCAGCTACTCACCACAACTCAATGAGTGAAACTCCTTTACTTTTAATTGCTGGGTTGCAGATGATGTAGTATTGACGTCTCTAAATGCAGAAGGGGAGCAGGAAGTAAACACAGCTCCGTTTCCTTCTGTTGATTCGGTGTCAAAATGCTTAAATTCTGTGGCATGTTCGGTTTTTGCAGCTGTTCTAATTGGGAGAAATATAGAAGTTTTTTTCCTGTTCTGAAAGTAGTGTATCACAAGGGAGTTATTTTAAAAAAACCTACTGTAAAAAGACGACAAAAGTGGATCAACAATCTACAACTAAAAGCAGGAGGTGCAGAAATGAACAATGAAAGAGTTTGCAGCGACCACTTTCTCACAGGCAGGGCCGGATTAGTATCCCTAGGGGCCCCTGGGCACTGAGGCTCATAGGCCCCCCTCTGAACCCTAACACTCACACACTCCAAAGGAGGCAATAACAAAATTATTCACACCCAAAAACTTGCAGACCTGTTAGAACCTTTGCAGAACAGACTTCTTACACCCAAACACACACA
>JARVJO010000186.1:16048306-16062156 GCA_031762555.1 Cynodonichthys magdalenae | reverse complement strand
ATGCAATTTTTGCAAACATTTTACTCAAAACACTATATCTGCCTTTTTCTCCACGTCCCACTTTTAGACTTAACCCTCGTTTTGATGTGATGGGTCACATATAATTGATTTATCCCCTTCTTTTTTTTTTACCAAGACAGCAGAAAAAAGAAGCCACTTACTTTGACACTGGCAGCTTTTGGTGAGAGATGTCGAACTGTGCACGTACGGTGGGTCTTCTGGAAGAACAGCGGGTTTCCTTCTAGGTTCAGCTACAACAACACAATAACATTTGGTGACACATTTGCCTCAGAGTGTGATTTACTCATTTGGTTCATATTTAAGAAGTTTGTATTTACTGAGCTGAGGCAATGCAGCAAAGACAGAGGGGCGAGCTGAGAGTGCTCCAACAGCAGGTTGTAGGCTAGGTCTAAATGCTGGAGTGAAGACAACTGCTCCACACCTGTTAAAGGGGAAAAAAACGATATATTTAATGAGACTAATTTTAGACTTGATGAATAATTTGAAACACTTGGAGGTGAAAACGTCAGCTTCTTTAAACTTCCTGCACAGCTTTTCCCCAGTTTTCATTTCTGATGACCTCACTCCTCTGTCAGCTTGGTGATTTCACCGGCCCACTTCTCTCTTCTGATCAGAGCCGAGACGTTTTGTCTCTGGCGTTTTAAGAGCAAGATAAGAGAGTCGAAAACCTGGCCTGCTTTACCGTTAATAGCTTCCAGTTCATTGTTCCTGAGGATGAGCGTGTGCAGCTTGGCTCTGGCGCTCGGGCCGAGCGTCGGCGCCCTCTGCAGGCAGTTGTAGCCCAGGTTCAAGTGCTCCAGCTCACTCAGAGGCTAAAGAAACAAAGTCAGGTAAAGCGTTTATTCGTTAAAGTTAAATCCAGAATATAGAAAAGAAGTTCTGGTTCATTGAATAACTTACTTTTAAAAATTCTGCACACTCCTGTATCTTGTTGTGGCTTAGATCCAAATACTTCAGGACGTTCAGTAAAGTCTGTGACAATAAGAGTCAGTTCAGTTATTTTATCTTTAAATCTATCAACAAATAACTTCACAGTAGACTGACTTCATACAACCCTCATAGCAGTAAAAAAATATTTTTTTTTATCTTAAGTACCTAAAAATTACACTTTAGACTTACATTTTTTATTAAATATATATATATATATATATTTGATATAATAAACTGTAATCTAACTACAAAATTAAGTAATTTCCTAGTATTTTAAAAAGTACAATTGTTATTTACTAAAAACTATGGGTAATGGTAAATGGACTGAACTGATATAGAGCTTTAACAAGCCCCATGGGGTCCCCAAAGTGCTTGACACTACAGTCATTCACACATATTCACACACCGATGGTGGTAAGCTACATTGTAGCCACAGCTGCCCTGGGGCACACTGACAGAGGTGGGGCTGCCATACACCGGCGCCACCGGACCATCAGTAGGCAAGGCAGGGGAAGTGTCTTGCCCAAGAACACAACGACTGAGGTGGCTGGGAGGGAGGGTTGAACCGACGACTCCTCTAACCACTCTGCCCTATAGTTTATATACTGTACTTTTTATATAATCTATTTTTTTTTCAAAATGCTTATTGTAATATAGCAAAACTAATGTTCACAACATTCTACAGCCACCCTACTATGATACAGCTGGGGTAAAATCACAGACAAAAGGCCAAAAACAGAGACAGGAAGCAGACTTTTGATCAGCTCCTCTTAATCCAAACCTTGAGATCAACTTGCGAAGTAAGTATTATTTTTAAATACTTATAAAAGTATATGGGGTGGGAATTGTTCCACTAATCAACACTACAATAAAACACATTTTTTTGGTTTAGCAGATTAGATATTCCAATAACTTTGAAAACCGTTAGCTAACCAATTAGCATCCACTAAATTAAGTTTTGCCAACATCAAGTCCACTAATAGCTAACTAACAATCTAACATCAACAAGTTTGAATCAGTCATACCAGTCTTCAGCTCAAAGGAAACAAAGACATGTGACAGACTGAGTGACAGTCATTTTAGCGGTTACCAATTAGCCCTTAGTGTTTGCTTCTGCCTATTCTTACTTGTTTAGTGGTAGATTCCACTATTTTTTTTACGTTTAATACTTCAGTGTTAGCAAAGCTTTGTTAACAAATTCTGAGAAAGTATGTAAGTTAACAGTAGTTTAGATGTAAGTGTTGGTCTGTCATACTATTGATTGGTCAAGGCAGACGATGGAGTTGTAGCTGAAATTCAGGGTGTGAAGCTCCAACCAAGGAAGCGCGGAGCTCAGGTCGCCTCCGCACGTCGACAGCAGCTCCTTAAAAAATAAAAAAATCAAAGCAGCCACAGAAATCATTCATTTGATGTTTGACTCATGTGGACAACAGAAAATAATAATAGGAATAATAAAAACATGCACGTACCTCCAGGGAGCTGAGACTTTTTGTGCAAATAAAAACCTCCAGTTGGGAATAAACTCCTCTCAGTCCCTCCAGGAGGTGTGGAGGGATTCTCTTCAGCTGGTGAGAAACAAACACAAAGAGGTCATTTATGACCAGATACTAAATAAAAAACTATGCATGAAAAAAATGTTCATAAACTACCTCCAAACACTTGAGAGACTTAAAAGGGAAAATTTTCACCACAGAGTCCAGGTTCACTCCTGGTTGGTGGATTAGCTGCATACAAGCACAAATCATTGTGTTAAAGAGAATCGTAATGTCATTAATAATCTATAACATTTAGATGACACTTGGTTTTTGACAGAAAGGTGTGAACTATTCCTCAAGCGGTGTATCTTATACACAAGTTGCACTTCGAACAATGCAACAAATGTGGTTAATGCAAAGAGACTCCATGAACAGAACAAATCCAGCAGGGAGGCGGCAAGAACAAGATTACCAGTTCGTTACATCCTAAACAAAAAAACAGAGAAGGAATTTTATGGAGGACTTCTGTGGTTAATAATCGCAGGAACCTTATCATTCAGACTCAGAAGGTCAGGTTACTGGAGGAACGCTCGTAAAATGCAACAGTTCTTCAACATTCAATCATACTGCTTTAGTTTCTGCTACTTAATATACAATCACTTTCTCTATAGTTTACTTTTTTTTTGCTTGCTTTCTCAATTTACTATAAGTCTATCACAGAGCTTAATTAGTTGTAGAATAAGAATCTTTAGACAAATAAACCAAGGTTGTGCAAACTTGTCATTTTAAAAAAGCTTTTAGCTCAAAATACAGGCCTGTACAGAAAAAACAAAGCCACAAAGCAAAAAAATAATAATTTATTTTTCATGTGTTCTGATTTTTTCATCAAAATTGGAAAAAAGTCAGAATTCCACCTTTAATCTCAGAATACAAAAATAGGATTCAAACAGTTGTCAAACAGCACAACTGGTAACAAAATGGTTTAGTATACACAATCTGTCACCAACTAAAAGGTCTCTAATCAGCAGCAGGAGAAATGACAAGGAATACTGTATATCGTCTGTCCAACACATGGGGGCAGTATGGCACAGGACATTTGATGATGTTTCATTATTGAGAGGAAATAATGTTTAGTGTTGCTTAAACAAAATAATTAATGAACCACTGGATGGACTTTAATCAAACTCTCACAAAGTAATCACTGGGCATATGTCCACTTTACTGTAAGAATGCACACATACTGAAAATGTCCTGATGCATCTCAGTAATCCAGGTAGAAAGATTTAAAAAAAAAAAGTTTAGTAGGTCTTCTGGACAGTTTTTATTGAATGTGCCAAGGGACCAAATCTTGGGGTGAAAGACTGGTTCACCTCAAAGATTGGGTCCCCCCAGGCACAAACAGAGTAATATTGTGTATGGTGTTACTGTAAGTGCCAGGAGGACTGTGATCGATTAAACATCAGGGAAATAAAGCAGCTACTGTTCAAAAGAATGGACCAACACAGATGAGCTACAATATCAGGCCAGGACTCTGCAGTTTACACTCATCTACAGGCCAGCGGTCACTCTTTCAGGGATACAGATGTTCTCATCCTTGATAAAGAGGAAAGTTGCTTTGAGAGAGGAGTAAAGGAAGCCATTTTTGTGAAGAACAAACATCCATCATTAAACAGGGGTGGAAGCCTTCAGGTCCAGTTGTCCCCCTCTTAAGCTGGGTTCAAACCGGATGCGTTTTGAGCAGCGGGAGCAGCCAGTTTACATGCAAAGTCAATGGTGGACGCGTGTCTAGGGCTCTCGCCGCATGTCTAGAGCATTTAGCGTGGCACGCAATGAAGCTGTAGGTGCGGTTTGAGCGTTTTCCGTGGGTGCGGTGTGTTTCATCTGACATTAAAGACGGACAGAAAAAAAACCAAGACGCTCCTCCCATTTAGACGCGCATCTAGTTTGGTTTTGGTCTGAACGTAGCGCGTCCAACTTGAGGCATTGGGTGCGTTTTAGATGCTCAAAACGCGTTTGGTGTGAACGCAGCTTTAAAATGTTGTTATACCGAGTATAACTCAAACCCCTGTCAGCAAAAAAATAATCAGGGCACTGACGATCTATTCTTAAGCTGATGGTCATCCTTTGAATGTGAACAAACAGTTTTGATTGTCATCAGTAAACCTGTTGGTCCACCATGTGGAGGCAGTGATTATAAAGCTGAGTTCACCTGAAACTCCTCAGATTGAAGAAGTCTTTTGGACGAGAGACGAAACGTTTCATTAAAGAAGAAACTGTCCAGAAGACTAAAATAATTATATTGACATATTGAAAAGCAATACAAACATTTGTAAAGGTGAAAAATTCAAATATTTATCTTTGCTTTAATAAACTCCTGGGTTGCTTTTGGCTTTATGTTTTGGGTCATTGTCCATCTGTAGTTTGAAACGCCCACCAATCAGTCGGCCTTTCCCAATCAGTGGCTTTTCTCCGTCGTCCTACTCCCTAGACACTCCGTTTGCGCGTGCAAAAAAAAGGGTTGGCCATATTAAGTCCCATCTGAGGGCGAGTGGCTTATAAGGGCCTCTACAGCGTGCAACACCAAATAATGGTCGGCATGGAGGACGGGACAAATAAATATAAGTTACGCATATGTTATGCACACATATTTAATAAGTAAACATCTCACCATTAAATATAATTGCACATAGGCTATACAAATCATGTTCAATTCAATTCAAACTTTATAAAAGACATAGAACCCTGTTCCATATTTAAAAAAAGAAGAAAAAAAATTAAGAAAAAGTGAACAAAAAATTATTAAAAATGTTAAAAATGCAATTGTTTTGACAAGTTATCACACTGTATTTGTTACACTTTACTTTACTTTATTAATTACAAATACAGTCACATCGCCCAATTAAATATTTTCTTGGGTCTATTAAAAAACATCTTCAAGATGATCTTACGGTGTTCATTCTCCAGCTTTCAGTCGCTGCCAGAGCTTGGACTGCTACCATGGTAACGACAGCTTCCTGTTCCGGTAAAGTGAGGAGAAGCCGTCTCAAGACCCTCAGCGCCATCAAGGGGACTCAGTTCAGCTGCAAGGGGGCTTCACAGCGAGTGTAGTGTGTAGGGAGTAGGGCGAGGGAATAGCCACTGATTGGGAAAGGCCCAGTATGTCTCTGAATACCTCAGAATCCATCATCAATAAACACTAGTGACCCAGTGCCACGGGCAGCCATTTACGCTCAAGCCATCACACTGCATCCACCATGTGTTACAGATGGTGTGGTATGCTTTGGTTCAGGAGCTTTTTTGGTTCATGATAGAAAACTGGAGTACCCAGAGAAATCCCACACATGCACGAAGAGAACATGCAAACTCCACATAGGGAGGTTTCTGGCTGAGACTCGATCCAGCAACCTTCTTGCTGAGAGGCAACAGCTCTACCAACTGTAGCACCATGAGCTGATGTTACATTCACACAGCTAATGTTTTTAGTCAAACATTGAAAATAACTTTAAGCGTGATATCTTGTGATGGTTTCAAATCTTGAATGATTCGTAGATTTGTAGGCTAGAGTCAATACAACACTTCCTAAAGGGAGCCCACCTTTAGGGAGACGGTCTTCTGCAGGATGTCGAAGAGGAACTGCAGCTGTAACAGGGCAGCGGTGTCTGCAGGGTGCGAGGGCAGCGCCAAGAATCCATGCTGCTGGCTCCGAGACAGCAGGTACTGTTCGAACAGCCGCGTCAGCTGCTGCAGGCTAGCAGCCGGCAGCGTCAGAGTGCTGCTGCCGTCCAGCACCACGTCGCCTGCAGAGCAAAGAAGCTTTTATTTCATAGACTGTTTCTTCTTAGTGTACATCATGTAGTTAAAGACATTCAGGCCTATCAGGCAGGGGGTTCATGGTAAAAAGAATAGAAAAAAGAAATAAGTATTACCCAAATGTGTACACTGTTTACTAATATTCTTCAATAATGATCTAGTCTGGGTTAAGAATTTACCATTATCTTTATTTGATTCTTACAGAATTACAAGTCACATTTGGAGTCAACCTGATTCAATATGGATGCCACAACCAAGTGACAATAGAAAACACTAAAGTAGCTCTAATTCTGTCAATTTTACTGATATTAGGTTACAATTTGGTGAGATAGTTGCTCCACAATGTGCAACATCTTTGCTTAAAATTTGGAGTGAACTCTGTCTGTCAGCAAAATATCTCATGAACCAAGGAAGCTCAAGTTAGGTTAGCGTTAGCTATGTTAGTGTTCATGTGAATTAGTTAGTTAGTTAACACTAGTTATGCTTAGTAAGCATTCACACCACTGAGATTATTCTTTTTTCACCCCATACGTTTTTCAGCATGTAAATTGTTCCAAAATTTTAGTGCTATTTCAGCAAAACATATATCAAAATGTTCAGGACATTCCAACGATGACTTATACTTAGAGATATTTAGCTCTTTGGGCCACATTTGTTCTCATTGAAAATTAATAGAGCTGTCTTCAACAACCTTATTCTTCAAAATAGTTAAATCTTTCCTGCACTTTAACTTCTTTGTCCTAATTTTAACCACCTTCAGCTTTTTTTTTCTAATATTACCTTTTTTATGCTTTTTCAGCTATCGTTCTGCAGTTTTCAGCTCTTGTGCTAATTTAATTTTATGCTTCTGTCATGTTCTTGTAGCTTTGTTCAAAGTTTACACATGTTCTGCACACCTAAACCTACGGCTCTTTTCAGGCTCAATAATGTAAATATCAATTATTGATTGTATGAGTTGGACGTAGTGCAAGTTTAGCAGAACAAATAGATTTTTTTCTGTTTTCTTTGGAATAGTGACTAAAGTTGAAAAAATGAGCAGATCACTGCATTTGAAAACAATGCTTAAATTATGTTTTTGTTTTAGCTGTTTAATCAGTGAAAACGGGTAAACTGAAACCAGCTGCAAGTCTCCTTTAAAAACAAGGTTTTGCCATTTTGGACTGTTGCATAAAACAAAGACTTGGAAGACTGTCAGTCTGTTGACATTTCTTCTAGCACTTGAGTTTTTTATACTTCTTTCATCTGTTTGAACTACTTAGCTACTTTCTGCTTTTTTAGCCTTTTTCAGCTAAATTCCCCTTTTTATACGTTTAGCTTTTAACTGCTTAATTTAGCAAACATGCTCTTTCTGCCTCTTTAAGCTTTAGCAACGATTTCACTACTTTTCTCCTATTTTTGGGTTTTTTGTATTTTTTACAGGTTTTTGTACATCTTCTCTTTATTTTTCTACAAAAATCTTTCAGCATTAAGCATTCACAAATGCAAATTCTCTTATTTTTTAAATCTTTTCAATCAAATTTGAGCTTTTTCAGGTTTTATTTGAACGCTTTTCTCTTTTTTAAACAGTAAATGTTTGAATATTTACATTATTTACATTTTTGCAAAGCAGAATCTACAGCTGTATTAAATATAACAAAGTCTTATTTGTATATGGCTTATTATTTGTATCTTGTTTTTCACTCTACAACAGCTGAATATTTTTCATTTTCTATTATAATTTCTTTTTATATTAGAGCTTTGACACAATTTCATATTTTATAGATTCAAAAAAATTAAAACTAAATGTTGCATTAAAAATCACCGTATTTAAATATTATTGCAACGTACCGTTATTGCGGAGAAGTGTGGCCAAACTGTGCACAAGAGAAGACTGACCAGTGTGGGACACAGCCATGATCCTGTAAATACAAACAAACCCAAAATGTTGTCAAACTCACATTTTTATACAAAACAAATGCTTTTGATAGTAAACCAGATTATATAATTCTAATCTTTAACCCTTTCCCAATAACTGTATTTACCACCTGTGCACGGTGCTAGTTAGGTAAAAAAAAAAAGCCTTGAACATTGGCTGCTACAGTGCAGCTAAAAGTAGCTCAGCTAGCTAGGTGTATATTTCCGGTTAAATAAACTAAAGAACAAACCTGCTCGGTGACACGAATAAAATAAACAGCTAACATCTAGGTCTTTTTTCGGAGAGTAAAAACAAAAGCATGTTTATTTATCAACGTAAAGAATCAACGAGGTTTCAGGAATAATATTTAGTTTTGCCCAGTGATGTTGACATCTTGCAGCTGTCACATGACGCCTCTACGGTGGCCCCGATGGACCAGAAAGTCTGATCACAGTATGGCACGCCATTTTAACATAAAATCGGCCTCGTCTGACTATTAGTGATTACATGATTCTAGATACCTAAAAATAAGTTTTCACTACGAGAAACTACATTTTGACTATCCTGGATGATAATTTAGGATATCTCCATTTATATTCATACATACATACATACATGTCATAGGGTTTAAGTCATGATTATGAGATATTAAATGATGATTATGAGGTACTAAGTCATGATTTTAAAATGCTATGTCATGACTACTAGTTACAAGGTATAAACATTTAATGATGAACTTCTCAAATAGGTGTGTTGCTATAAAAATAATATATCCCAAATGTTCAATCTTATTAAGTTCCACATAAAGAAAACTAGACCATAAGAAAAAAAATCAATTTTTGTTGTGCTCCCCATTCCAAACTAAATAAATGAAAAGCACTACCTCAGGTGACCACAGGGTGGAACACTTCAACAAGGACCTCCGGCAACTTTTAATCGTAGATCAAATCAAGTTTTCTTTGGACGCAGAAAGAACATTTAATCCGGTCCAGCATTTATTCTGTATAAAACAAAACATCTGCAGTGCGTATTATGAATATTACTTGTTTCCACTTCACCCAGCAAATAATTTGCACACTTCTTAGCTTTAAAACAGACACTTGAGGTATTAATTTAACATATTAACTTGTGACAATAAAAATGATAATAACCTACATAATAAATACAAATAGAGTGTAAAGTGAAATATTTCTGAATGGCAGGCAAAATAAAACTGATGACATCAATGTCTCAAATGGTGAAGACTTAAGTTCCTAACTTCATTATCTAGGTTCTAAATCTGCAACTTTTGCATAAAGAGGAAAGTCATCCGAAAAGCGGTTTTCATCAGGTTTTTATTAGGTTTTATTGGGGAACACTGCGGCTTCATAACAGATACCTCACGGTGATTTGCATTAGCAAATAAAGCAAGAAGTTTCCTAAATTACACACAAATCCCTCGTTGCTACGGGTAGCAAACAAAAACTTGGACATATACACAAGTTCAAAAACAAAAGCTTGCACACACACTAGCATTTTTTCCATTTGGAACGTGTGTAGGTAGCATTTCCAAGTACGGATTTATGTACTGTAATTTGGTAAACATTTCCATTCAGTAAGATGCTGCAGAATGTGCTCGCTGATGGGACTCTTAGACATTTTTGGTCCATCGTGCCTGCATGAAAACCAGTTCTGACAGCTAGTTAGTTACAAAATGAGCTCATAGTCCAGCTGTACATGTTGTAGGTGTGACATGGTTTTATCCAGACTGACTAATTACGTAATCTGTTTAACTTTTCCTCGACTTATAGGGCAAGAACTCAGTGGAAGCTCTACAGGCAATGTGAGAAAATGGGAAGACAAGTGTGTTTTTGAACTTTATCAGCTGTAAAGAGTTCAACAAAAGCAGAATTAATGGTACGATTTATGATTTTATTGCTTCACAAACATTTGAATAAATTTGTCTTGATTTAGATTGGGTCAGGAATTCAGTTTTGTACCTATACTGAGAGAAATCTTCATTCTTATCAGATAAGCTGAGTCAAATATAACAATGTGTTCAGATTTAAAATGTCTTATAGAACCTATTTTTATGCACAAGTGCTTTTTTAGTTGTTCAGAGACATCCAGTTAACAAATAAGAGAACTAAGTAGGGGGTGTCTCGATACTAGTTTTTATCAAACCAAGTACAAGTATTTCAGTTTGGGTATTCGTCAATACCAAGTACAGCTTACTTACAGAGACACAATGACTTTAAAAACACATTTCCTTTATTTAGAACAAAGTGGCTCTTTTTATTTTTAGGCCTACAGCTCCTCTGACTGGATCAAATTAAATACAGTATATGTTGAAGCATTTTTAAAATAAATAAAAACTAACAAATAAGATTTTCTTTCAATTAGTACAAATTTCTTAAACATGGAGCTGACAAACTTTTCACTTGAAACTTAAACTGTAACACATTAAATGGAATTTCAATACCAGTATCGCAGTATCAATACTGGTATTGGTACTGGTTCCATTGTTTGAGTATTCTTAAAAATGCTTGTATCGAACCTGATATACTAATACTAAGACTTTCATTACAATCTGTTCAGTGGTTCATGAAATATTTTGCTAACACGACAGACTTACCATTGTGTCCCCTTGATTTGAAACCTTCTTCCGTCAGTGTTGAGTTTAGCCGCTAATTCTGTTTGTTTAATAACTCCACAGGGAGGAATTTAAGTAAATGCCCTTGGTGAGGATTACTTCGCACACGTGGGCAGATCCTGAGGCCTTTTTGGATGATTAGCCAGTGAGCATCCCAGACTCAAATTCTCACCTCCCCCTGGGATCTTTTTTATAAATAGTATATAAAAAACAAAAACAAAACAGGAGGCCTTCTCTCCTGCTTCTTTTCCATCCACGGGTTTCACAAAAATGACATGTGAGGTTCTGTGCGCAAACAGAACCTCCAGGTATCCACCCGAGTCGCACTGCCTTTAGAGACGCAGCAGAAATGGGCCCTTTCTCCAATCACACTCTTCCCACGTGAAGCTCGAGGTTCGTGAATACGGCCAAATAATGTTAAACCAGGGTGTGCACCCACAAAACAAAATCATCTCTGCATTTATATCGGTGTGGGTTAGGTTTCACATGCCGCATCTATTTCTGGCTCCCCAGATAAACACCTATTAGCAGGCCACAGTGGACAGTGTTAATGGGAGTTTGTTTTGCGGCCAAAGCAACGACACCTCAAGGCTTGGCCTCACTGGTTGATTGGAAAAATGGCCGTGGATACGCACAGTGGCATTACTGTACAAACGTGCCTGAGCTGGGAGAAGGTGGTAAGTTTTTATTGAGTGTTAATTGACATTTAAACCACAGCGGGGGGTGGGGGAAGCTCGTCCATGTAAGGAATGCTCTGGACATAGCCCTTTTGTTGGTTCGTTTGCTCAAAGTTGGAGACACTGCTGATTGACATAAACATGCTGTAACATGGTTGATACTGCTGAAGCTTCGAGAAGGTGGCTGGTATTTGTTGGAATAGTATTGAGCACAAAATCACATCCATTTTCATTCAATTTATTCCAGGGGGGAACAAAGAGCTGCCGAAAAAACAAATGGAGATTTTGCCTCTTTATCAAAAATGCAGTTGTAATGCTCAAAATGATAATACAATACAATTAGATCTATGCAATACAATATATTAAATGATACAATTCAACATGACATGATGAAACAGGATACATCATACGATACAATACAACATGATACAAGATCCTTTATCTTAACCCGCTTCTTCCTTTCAGGGTCAAAGGGTCACTGATGCCCATATCCAGCAGTGACAGTGCAAGGGGCAGGGTATACCCTGGACAGGTCACAAGTCCATTACAGGGCGCAAAATAGTAATTTGAAAATACAATGCAATACAGTAGCACAATCAGTACAGGACACAATCTGGTATATGATGCAATGACATATTAAAGAATGAGACAATACCATACAATATGATGCCATGCCAGGTTGTAGTTGTTTTTCTTTCAAGTGCTCCTTGGGTACAATACAAGATGATGCATTATATTATGATACAATATGACAATAATACACATGATAATATGATACAAAATGACACAATACAGTACAATCATACATTATAATACAATGCAATACAACATCCATCTTCATCTTCTGCCGCTGATCCATAGTCAGACCGCAGAGACAAATGGTCCAGCAGAGAAACCCAGACATCCCTTTCCCCAGCAACACTTTCCAGCTCATCCTTGGGGACCCTCAGAAATTCCCAGGCCAGAGAGAATACAAGTACCGGTTTTCCTTACCAGTGAGGTGAGCCTGTACACCTGTAAAGGGAGGCATCCAGGAGACATCTTAATCTGATGCCCAAACCACCTCAAATGACTTCTATCAATGCAGAGGAGTAGCGGCTTTACGCCAAGCTCACCCTGATTGACAGAACTCCTCAACCTATATCTAAAGTTGAGTCTGGCCACCCTAAAGCTCATTTCAACTGCTTGTATCCGGGATCTCGTTCTTTAGGTCATGATCCATGCCTCATGATCACGGGTGAGGTCTGGAACAAAGACAGATCAGTAAATCGAGAGCTTTGCCTTTCAACTCAGATCTTTCTTCACCACAACTGACTGAACTAACGCCCTCATTACTGAGGACAAGGCCCCAATTCGTCGATCCATCTCCCGCTCCATCCTACCATGAGCAAGACACCCAGATACTTAAACTCCTCCACTTGAGGCAGAGATGGTGTAATAAATATTTTCTGAAACGTTCATGCTTTTCTGATGGCTAAATTAATTTAAATTTCCAAAACCCAAGACCCAACTCTTAAACTAGCCATGTGATTAGGCTCAAATTTCTGTCATATGTAGCTTTATTAGCGATAAAATGTCCCTGCATCTAAATCAGGGTGGTGTATAAGTTTATATCTACTTTACAGACAATAGAGATTAGCCAGATTACAAGCTGCGAGCTCAAAGACTACAATCCTAATACATTACCCACAACCACCAAAATTTTTGACAATCCAGGGTCCAGACCAGGAAGCAGAGTTGTAGTCTTACACGCCTCTCTGCTGCTTCTCTGTTTCCCACCCAAACCCCCATTAAAACTGTGTCAGCCCACCCACGGACCAAATTAAATCTAAAAACTCTAGAAAAAGAAATCATAAAAATCTTATCAAAATAAACACAGTTACTTTACCAGAACAAAACAATAAAACTATTAGGTGTGGCTTATTAAACATCAGATCTCTTTCCTCCAAGTCTCTGTTAGTTAATGATCTAATAAATGATCATCATATTGATCTATTCTGTCTTACAGAAACCTGGTTACAACAGGAGGTTTTGTTAGTATAAATGAATCCACTCCTGATAATTATTTAAATTTTCATGTTCCTAGAACAACAGGTCGAGGTGGAGGAATTATTTCTGAATTATCTAAAATAATAGCTTCATCCAAACCATCAACATATCTGCTAGGTCCCATCCCAACCAGACTGTTCAAAGAAGTATTTCCTTTGAATAATATTCATGTTTTAGATTTACTTCTCCCATTCATATCAAAAATAGTTGCAAATCAATTACATGGGCTGGGTCCTCATGAGCATATAACCCAGCTGGGCCACGTGGGCCCCATCCTCATTGGGTTGGGTAGGCTGCTCAAATCTGTTGTGAAATGAGACGGTCTACCCTTCGCCTGATGTCGGCTTTACGTGAGTTTGCGT
>JARVJO010000186.1:16020396-16042919 GCA_031762555.1 Cynodonichthys magdalenae | reverse complement strand
TAGACAAGGATTTCTTCAGTAGAATTTTTACCTGGGCCAATCAGCAAACAGAAGGAGGAGTTTTGAATGACAACGTCGATTTTCTGCATAGTGTGTGCTTGTAGTTTAGCAGTGGCAAAGGAGAAAGTGAATAAAGCTAGTTCATGTTCATAAGTCTTCCAAATTAAACTAAATTTGTCTGACAAAGCCTGCAGCATCATTTACAACCGTTTCATTCAGCTCCGTATTTCTCTCCTCTCAGTAGGGTTGTTTACAGTGCATGAATTCCCAGTTAGCTTCTTAGCTTAGCCTCCTTCAAAGAGGAGCTGGCGCAGGCACATACGTGGCGGCCAACCAATCCAATTGTTTTAAACTTCAACAGAGGCCACGCCTCCAGCAAGCAAGTCCAGACCCTTTATACGAAGCAAAGTGAAGGACAAGGGGATGGTTTTTACCAGGCTAGATGGCCGCTAAAGCTAACTAACCTTTGAAAGAAAAAAAATACAGTAGCTCTAACTCAGCCAGTTTTACATATACCAAGCTAAAATTTGGTGTGGTTGTAGCTTTTTCCCAACACATACACAATGTCTGCATAAAACATTGGCATTAACTGTTGAAGTAAACCCTGTTTGTATTTTACCAAAATATCTCAAACCTCATTAAACTTTTAGAAAGTAATTATTGGCTGTACACCTACAATGCTTGGAGTCAACCCAATTCAAGAAAACTGTGACAGCAAATGAACTGTAAATAACACAACAATTACTATAAGTCTGTGAGAATTATTGTTATTAAGCTAAAATTTGGTGGGGTGGTAGATGAAAGTCATTCACAGCACCTACTCTGAGCACTAATGTGAGATATCACATGAAATTACACATAACATTATTCACTTCTCAACATAAAAACATCTTAGTCTAAAACTTTGACACGAAAGGTAGTGTGCATTAGGCAGCACTGATGCCTCACAACAAGAAGGTCCTGGGTACAAGCCCTCGCTTGGACCTGGGGTCTTTCTGTGTGGAGTTTGCATGTTCTCTTCGTGTTTGTGTGGGTTTTCTCTGGGTACTTTGGTTTCCTCCCACAGACCAAAAACATGCATGTTGGGTTGCCTTCAGTCCCAGTCCCAAACATCTGTGATCTCAATTGGATTGGCCTGGTTAAATAAAGGTAATAATAAATAATTCCTTCAAGGAATGCCAGGCTTTTAATTCTGCCCAAATGTATTCAGAGTCCTGTAACATTTCAGAGGGTCATGGTGATAAAAACTTCCAGTCCCCATCCGGTTTCTGGAATTACATTGTTCGTTATCAAGGGGCATTCCAGTGTACCTCCAGGGATGTCCAGACAGATCCCACAGGACTAAAATAGCTCCGAGATAATCCGACAAAACCCAACCCGGCTGCTCTAAAAACAGGTATCCGTGCCATCTTCGCCCGAGGCGTCGACTTCAGATGCACATGTGCCAAGAATCTCCTCGCGCCTATTGAGAACCAGAATAACTTCCCACCCTCCATTTGGGTGGATGATGGTTTAAGACTGTACAAACACCGTCTGACAGCCCACTGACACAGGGGATGTTGCTTCAGTAAGGAAGTGGTGAAAAAGTGTAATTCCATAAAATTACAATTTGAAGAACGCTTTTTAAATGTGTTGGGTCTGACATTGTAGAGATTTTTAACAGCAGTGTCAGTTCAGGTGTGGTTCCAGCTTGTCTTAAACATAGACACCTTTTGAAAATAATTGCCTACGTCATTTTTTTTCCAAGTTTGTCAGGAATCTCAAAAAAATATCATGTTGTATATTTTTAATTAGTTTTTTTGTGTTTCCTGAAAAACTTAAAAAAAAAATGACGAGTCATTCTGTTGTGCAGCCATTGTCAAAGAAAACTAATAGTGACTCACGTCTTTTCATATTTTAGACTCAATTCAAAACTTCCTTTTTATTCAAAATCTTTTAAAAAGGATGGTATTTATGCAGCTGCAGTTCTTTTTAAATGCACACAAATAAAAGTTTTAATGATCTCTTATCCTTTTGCTTATAGACCTGACAGCTACCTTTGACACTGTTGACCACGTTATTCTGCTCTCTAAGTTGGAACAACAGTGTTTCCCCTACCATTATCCAAGAGGGGCGGCCCCCCGCCAATGAGACCGCCTGCAAGTATTTCACGGCATGTAGTCATTTTAATTTAAATAACGCCAGAGTGAGTCGAGAGCTATTTTTGTGTTCGCTCCTCCACAAACACCTCTCACCAAACACCAAAAAGACAGGGCTGTACAGTGCGACATATACAGTATGTTGCATGTGCGATGAAAACAGCTGTCTATGTCTTTCTTTTTTCACATAGCACTGATGCGACAATTTTGCAAGCTATTTTTTTTTGTTTACGGGGAAGGTGAAGCCATAGCATGGTAACCTCTAACTATGTGTACATGTGTAGCCTATAATATACACATTTAAGAGTAATTACCTTATCAGTGTAATTACTCATATATTATAGGAAGAATCACCAACACAGTGTGTGACCAGATGTTCGGGGTCCCATCTTGTTCTAAAATAAATACTGCTGATCAGCAGCGGAGCAAAGAGCTAATGTAATGTCCCTCAACATTTAAAAAAGTAATCAGAGACTCAAAACACCATAAATCCAGGCAGAAGGACCTGCTGTTAGTCCACAAGTCATGCTGGACTCTCAAAACAGAGCTGAGCTTGCTCCGCTCCTCTCTCTGTCACTCACACACACGCTGCAGCTCAGACACAGCCTCTTTCAAGAGCATTAACCCTTACAGGCCCAGATTATAAACGGTCATTAAAATGTGGGAAATAAAATATTTTCGGTAATTGAGAGAAAGTTTTTTTGAGCCCAGTAGGCTGCATTTTTTTAACTGTTGTCTTTTATATCTACAAGAGTTAAGAGTTATTCTGAAGTATTACAAAGACAATTATTATTAGAAACAAGGCATCATTTGCACAAGATTTTAATAAAAAACATATTAAAGAATACCATACTCTCAGTCACACCTAGAGTCACACAGATGAACTCCAAAAGGTTTTCAAACTGAGAACTCTGGACTCAGATCCATCTGTTGCTGCACACAGAGTTCTAATTACTTATTATATACTATGGTAAATTATTATTGATGATTATCACGAGGAGTTATTAACATTAAGATTTATCAGGCAGTCAAATATTCAAATACTTTAATTTGTTACTAATTTAATTAAAGGTGAGTAGCATAAGCCTTTTTTTGGCATCACCCCCCAACAAGACCAATTCCCCAGAGAAAACAATGTGGTATTAAAGGCTCTGCACTAGACTAGTTCAAGTCCTAACTATCTGAGAGGAGCATACAAGTTGTACGGATTGTCTATAAATTGCACAGATCTTCCACCATTTTGCATGTATACAGATGAATGAAAGCTTCAAATTTATTTTTAGTGTCAGACCCGGACTGTAAGAAAATGTGTAGTTTCTCCGCCCATTCCTACCTTCTCCTCCTCCTCCTCCTCCTCCTCCCACTAGCCTGTACCTGCTCCGTTGCAGATGCCACTAACGTCTTTTTTTCTGCCCTCAACCCTGTTTGCTAGACAGAAAGTTAACTCTTCCCAATGATAAATCATGTATAGTTGTTGTTGCTGAACTTTATTCAATACACAGCTGATCAAAACTATAAAAGAAAAATATACAACACATGAAATTGATGATACGACGCATGAAGCTGCCGCTAGCTTAAATACCAAATATGCTATGTCAGATGCATATAAAATAACATTTCATTCAACTGAAATTACTACAAACTGCAGCTTACAAGGAAATTAGGTGTACGCTTTAGTTATGTGCTTATACACATAAAATAAATATTTTCACTAACTTACAGGCTCTGCTCCACCTCGGGAACAGCACTGAAAACAATCCACAGATGTGCATCGATAAAGAGGAAATACTAACTCAGGAACTTCCAGTTTTTCATTTTACAAAATAAAACATAGTCTACAATATAAGATCTTATACAGCAAACATTATGGCATTAAACAGAAAACAAATATTGGCTCTTCAAGGGCCAGCCAGAACACCTCGCTCTACTCCACTGCAGATGATGTTATACAATATCCTTCTTTAAACTGAGGCTTTTATCCAAAGTGAAATAGTTTTGGTCCTTTAATGATTTTGACCAGATTTTTCATTCATTCATTAACTCCCAACTGGAATATTGTAAGTCTCTGTATGTTGGTGTTAGCCAGGAAATTAAGGGGGTAGGGATTGTTGTCCAATAATAGTAGAGGAAACCCTGCATTATTTAAAAAAATATGTGTATGATCTAGAATTAATTATAATATTTACTCTCTTTTTTTTGCCTGGTCTCCGTAGGACCCCTTCGAACAGAAGCAAGAAAAGCATCAATGCAATACTTTCGGGACAATAGATGGTTTGTAGTTTTCTTGTTTCCACTTCTCCACCATCTGCTCAGTTGACCAGAATCAGAACAATCAGCCGTGCCACCTCTGTCGTACACGTCACCTGGGAATTCGACATGGATCAGATATAGAAAGGGGAAGCTTCTCGGGCCATTGTGCCCAGATTAAGTCAAGCAGCCGACTGGACAGTAGGCCCTGTCCTGTTGACTCTGCTGATCTTTAGCCCTCTGCTGTGGAGCAGCTTGTTCTGCAGAGGCCTAGTGCCCCCACTAAGGATGGGGTGTGGGGATTAGTGTGTGGGTACATTCAGTATCAAATATGGTGATTGACCAAATATTCCTGGTTTCATTAGAAAGAGACAAAATGATGGTTTTGCACTTGGGGGGATTAGACAGCAAAAGGTTCTCGGCTTAAGGGTGCCGAGTGTTTATCTGCTCAACTTGTGCATACATGTGTAAGGACACGCCTGATTCCAGTTGACTTTTACTCCCCCCACCCCTTTTTTTTCTTATTTCCAAAGAAACTGCCTTCAAGGAATCCCAGAGAGAGAGAGAGAGAGAGAGACAGAGAGAGTACTGTGAAGCGTCATAGAGAGAACTGAAGTCCAACAACATCAGATCAATATGATGACAAAAGGACTCCAGCACCTTGTTACTGCTCCGTTTAAAATTTCCTCTCCCTTGTTCTCCTGTAGATGTTCAAATTTACCTCCAAGGTTGCCTCCTTGGTCAACTGTTTCTACTAAAAACCCTTGCTTGCTTTCATTCGTCTTCCACGAGCCTGCATGTCACAGCATGGTCTGCATAACTTTGAACTATCCACTTGATGGCCAAGAATTTGACCTTCTTTATCATCTTGGCTGCTTCCAAATATTCAACAAAAAATAATTGGTGTTCTGACACGGTTGCTTTAAAAAAAAAGGAAAAAATTAATTCATGCAAAGAGCTATGTGAAGAATTTATGTCATGTATTGTTTTGATCTAAAATTCAGCGGGTTGGGTGTAACCCCCCCCCCCCCCCCCCCCCCGTTCCACTCCCATTCTGAAGTATGTTCTGTTGTCAGAAACAACAAGTTGGGCTGGACCTGGTAGCCCCTTGCTTTGTTTGCACCATCTGTCTGAGTACTTTTTTTTTCTTCCTAATTAAATTCATGTTTGACAAGACAAGACAAAGTACAGAGGTGTTTTAAGTCATTTAGCACGGGTCCAAGCCAAGTGGAACCCTGAGGGACTGAAAACTGAAACTGAACTTGGAAATGAGGGTTCACTTTCAGCTCTAAAACACGTGTCAAAGTTAAGGCCCGTGGGCCAGATCTGGCCTTTGTTGAATTTTATCCAGCCCCAACGGTAATACTTTAAATGTGAAATAGCAGTAAAATCAAACTCTTTATACTCAATGAGAGCATTTACATTACATTTGTCCCAAATTCAACCCGAGTCTATTTTCGACAGATGCTAGATCAAGTGCGGTGTTAATCTAAATAAATAACACGCCACCAACAGGAAAATGAATGAGCATAACATCCATATTTTCAGTATAATTCACCAAAGACAGACTACACCTTCTCGAAATCCTAGTTATAATAAATATATGAGTATATTTATGCTGTCAATGTTTATCATTTATGGTTATGCATTAACCCATTCATCCATCCATATTTTTCCTCTTATACTTGATCGGGTCACGGGGGCATTGGGACCGCTCCGATCTCAAATAAGGGTAGAGCCGATGCCTCTTAGCAAGAAGGTCACTGGACCTTTCTGTGAAGAGTGTGCATATTTTCTCCATGCATGCTTGGGTTCTCTCCAGGTACTCCGGCTTCCTCCCACATACCATAAACATCAACGTTAGGCTAACTGGTAACTCCTAATTGTCCCTAGGTGTGAGTGAGAGAGTGAATGGTTGTCTGTCTCGTTTGTCTCTATGTGTCCCCTTGATGGACTTGCAACCTGTCCAGGGTGTACCCCGCCCCTCGCACAGAGACTGCTGAATATGGGCACCTGTGACCCTGAAAGAAAGAAGCGGGTATAGAAAATGGATGGATGAATGGATTGTCTTGGCCCAATAACCCAGGCATATGTGGTGTTCCTCGAGGACAAACGGGCACACAGCCTGTTGAATGTGACATGTAGCCAATCAGAAAGCTAGGTGACAGAAACATGGTGGGGAATCCAAAATACAGAAGACAAACAACTGCCATGGTATACCAGAAAGTCCGGTGAATATCGGAAACATCTTTTAGTTTTGTTTCTTTCTCTGGTAAAATAGTCCACAAACTATCACCATTGCTTTTTCGTTGTCGGCCATGTTTATTTACTCTGAACTCAAATTTGATCTGGAGAGATTTCACAAAATTTTTCATCAGGCATCTGAATGTTCATGAGTGAAATATATTCATGTGTTGTCTTTGGCCTGTGTCTCTGTACACCACACACTGTAAGACCTAACCAGTTAAATCCCTGATATTTTATTGTCGTGTGTGGGGTCTTTCAACCAACAATTTTAAAATCTCACTGTGTGGACCAGGTATATCTCATACTGTAGTTTTAAATATAAAAGTTAAAACATTGTATTTTTTGAAACAGGCTGCTGGTAACAGCATCGAGGAAAAATGTAGGCCAAAACTTAGATTCTACAAAGAATATCACTAATGAGGCAGGATAAACAATAGTTAAACCATTTGTAGAAGAGTTCCAAAACCAGCCAACCAATAGTAACAATTCAAAAAATCTGATGGGGTGTCCTACCTGAATAAATTCACCTCTTAATACCAGAGTATACTGTAATTATCAAAAGGTCATGTGATCGACTAGCGACTTAATATTTTGACATCTTTCATCACAGGCGAGGCTGTGGAGCTGCAGTCCGAACTGGATGTGAGCGAGATCCCCACCATCCGAAGGCCTACCAAAGAGACCACCTGGCTGGGACCCAAAGAGAGCGCTGTGCGCCAACACAGACAGGAAATGAAGACCAAGATGAAGACCAACAAGGTGGAAGAGGTGAGACCTACTCGGCCCAAACAGGTGAGTGTCTGCTCTGTAGGACAACTCTGGAACAACTTCTTTAAAATGTCAGTGAAGTTGATGCATAAGTTCCAAGTTATTCCAAGTTATTTACTGATAAATGATCTTGTGTGTCGTAATCATTTGTTTTATTGTTTTTGTGTGATAAGGTATCAAAGTACCTTCACTTGATTTATTTATTATATATGTCTGATGACTTTCTGGTTCCTCAGTTCCAAAATATACACAATACGATGCACGTCAGCCCCTTCGGACTTTTACCTGTATAATGACCTGCAGTAGTCCATATATTTAAATAAAAATCCACAGTACTCTCACATGATACAACAGGGGGCACAGTCTAGTGGAGGGAGGAGGAGGGAAAGACCTATAATTTCCATACAGTCATTTGGACCTCATCACAAAAGCACTGAAGACAGCAGTATAAATCTGAAAGACTAAAAATACATCTGCATTAAACCTTCTTACATTTCAGCAATAGTTCTGCTGGGAAGAAAGACCAAAATTTTATATCTCTTTATTTTTAACATCACTGTCAATTGATGGTATTTTTCTTTTCATGCTTACTTACAGAGCCATAATACGGAGCCCGTCCGGTGACCTGGTAGAAAAGAAATTATCACGTGGCCATGTGACAATTTTCTGCAGTCTGCTTGGGGTTCAATCTAAAAGTATTTTTGTAATTTTTGAGATTACAATCAAAGCCCTAGTTGAGTGTCGTGAAACAGATTTTTTACTGTGTTACAATCACGTCATATTATTAAAATAATGTGGTTTATCTTTCACTTAAATACTCACATTCAGGTATGAGTGCCTCATAACAATGTCTAATCTAGTGTATTACGTGAATACAGACTGTTTATGTGGTCAGCGAACTATTTGAATGGTAATTCATCCCTAGATTAAAATAAAATGAAATTAATTCAGACTTGTCCATGTTGACAATCTACAGTCTCTGCATGGAAATTAATGCAAAAACTAGCTATATTATTGCATGGGAACACATTATTACTGCAGGGTCACTTGATAATTGCGTGGGAACACATTATTATCACGTGGCCGTGTGATAATTTTTGCGTGGGAACGTGTTATCACGTGGCCATGTGATAATTATTGCGTGGGAACGCATTATAATTGCATGGCCATGTGATAATTTCTTTTTCTACCATGTCACCAGACGAACTCCGTACTTGTGTGTGACGGGGAGCACATTTGGCAGGCAGGGGATGTTTGGTGTTCTGGGACAAGTTTGCGGCTGAGGTGGTAGGGCAGGTTGATCATGTTGCTGCGGAGAGGCTTCGGCTCGGCAGAGTTTGCGGAGGGCTGTGGGTTGACTGGCATCCAAGCTTTTGGAACAAAGATGCTTCCATGTGTTGGGGGCAGCCCCCTTTTCTTACGGCATCTGCCTTGGCTGTCGCATCGGCATCTCAGGGCACTGTACACGAAAAAAAAAAACAATCTAAAGAAGCCAGCATATTGTGCTGAATTACTTTGTCACAGTCTATAAATATGAATATATAATATAATAAATAATAAATATGCGTGTGTGGGAGTTCGCAATCGGAGTGGCGGCGCAAAGTTGATGTTTTTTAGCATTGGCTAATTAAAGGCACAGCACCGTACATTTTACAAACTGAGCAGCTCATTTCACCATTGTTATATTCAAGCCAGGGATATACTCTGAGCCAGTGAGTCTGGAACTTATCTACTTTTGGCTGCTTAGCAATGTTTTTGCCACTGACGTTACCTGTTGAAGGATCTGGAGGATTTGCATTTTGGTCATTCCCGACATCACTGGTATCCACGACGCTTCCAGATTTAGTTGTAACTTGTGATGCTTTTTTGGGAGCAGGTTCCTCTTCAGATGATATAATGTTACTTTTCAGCCAGCGATCCATGTTTGGGTTACCTTGCTGTTAAACCGACAACCGATGTTTTGCTAGCAAGAGAGTGAACTAGAACTTTGAGGCATTAAAGAAGGGGGAAAAAGCGTGGTTGTCTCCTACGTGTGTAGCTGAAGTTTTTTTTTTTTCTTTATTGACAACATGGTTGACAAAAGAGTACAATCAATATCATTAACAGTGTTCTTTGTGGTAGTCAGACGCAATTACATATTGCTTTGATCTATGCGGGAATTTCCCACATTACAGAAACTAGATGTGCGGGAATTGATCATATATTGCGTGATACCTGCAATCCCGCAGTGAATTTCAGGCCCTGTGACATACAAGAGGATATATTTACTCGATGTGTTATTATTATCTGATTATTTCACAAGTTAAAGTGCAGCAGCCTGCAAGGAAGAGAGTAACTATGCTAAAAAAAATTAAAAAACTGATGCGCTCGTTCATTACTCAGTGACTTTTGATAATGTTCATGAGGTTCTGATGCTCAGTCAGTGGATCACCAGAGAGCTGGACTACAGACTACAGACCAACTTTAACCCTTCTTATCTTAAGAAGTTGTAGTTATGTTTTAGCAAAAAAACAAATGTGTTCATTTTAGTAAACATCAAAACAATGAATTAATCTAAACACCTAAACCATTAGTCTAACATTTATACAGCAGCTGATTCAATCTTACTGTTAAAATATTCCTGTTCAAACTGTTCCAACAAGCTGATCATTTCAAATAATTAGCTGATAATTAGCTGATATATCGGTGGATCTACCTGCTGACAGAGCTGAACTATTTGTTAAACAAAGCCTTAATTAAACTATGAACGCCTTCGCCTTGTTTTACATATAGAATATTCATTATGTTTTAAACTGACCAGGTGAGGCTGCAGATAGATAAGCTGCAGCTAACAGAAGCCAGAGTCTCTTAAACGTGTCCAGAAGGTCCAGGAGTTCATATTTTTTATTCAACTTGAACGGTGGAGGTTTAGCTAACTGCTAGCTAACAGCTGACGAGCCGAGACACGTCCTCTCACTGAGCTTCTATTCTACTCCGGCAGAAGTTGTGGGTCGAGGGGGCAGAGTTTAAACACAATCTCTATGGGCTTTTCTTATCAGGAACTCAGCCGGATCACACACCGACTGACCGGTGAGAAGCAGAGCCAGCTGCTCCAAGCTGACGGTGTTTATCTTTTTTCCTTCTGGTTTTAATTAACATATATACGATCGATCGGACAGATATTGTTCGGCTATTGTTGTGGGAAACATGTCAGTTATTTTTGCACATTTTGCTGCATTAGCTTGGAGACCTTTCTGGATTTTCCCCACAGCTTCTCAGCGTGCTTTGTTCGTTGCTTCCTACTTCTCTCCAACTCTGACCCGCTCTAATAGAAAAATATATAACTTTGGTCGAAAGGTGAGGGGCTGGCCGAGGAGTGCTGAGAGATTTCATTGGATTAGCTCGATATCTTTCAAGAAAATCAACCAATGGGCCAAGTGGTCAACAAAAATAATGTATAATATATTATTTTGATTCATGACAGGCCCGTCCAGCCTTGATTAGGTATATTGGCTAGAGTTGTTATCATGTGACTTTTCGTATTAAAAGTGTTAAATTTCAGTAAACACATTGATGACCACGGCGGTCAATCTTCTGAAGCGTTTTGTAACACCTCTGTTCAATACACGTCATCAAACAAGACTGATTGAGGGAAAAAGTGATAACCTAAGGAATAAACTGAAAACAAGAGATCACAAGAACACTGAAAACAAACATTCTGCAAATTCTTTGGATCCTTTTCCCATTTTAGTGACATCTAAACTGTCCTAAAATGTGGTATTTAAAAATAAGTATGTTATGACCTGTAAAGAATCATGAGACATTAAAAAAACGATTTCATCCAACAACCCTTTAATCAAATTGCAGCTACTCATTGACCTTAAAAACACCTGACCTGCAGCCCCTGTGCTATGTTCCAACAGCCATAAAAACCCATTTAAAGGTTATTGCTCGAACAGAAACGTTGGCTGCGTTTTCCTCACGAGGTAAACCTAAGGTCTTTGGCAAGTTTTTTTCATCCACTGCTGGCAAGAATTCTGATTAATTTGCTTGTAGCAGGAAACGTTTTGCAGTATTTCGCAGAACGAGCATGTCTGTGCATTTAATACAGGCTTTTATAGCGAGTGAAAAATGCGCTGATTGTTTGACAAATACAACTTGGTACGGATGTGTCCTGGGAAAAGCATTTGTGTGGTTGGATTTGTTTGAATGATATTTCATATATTTTGTGATTTAAAAACAGCTTGACAAAAATTGGATTAGACGGAACAGCTGGTACAGAACATTTTGTGCTGCATTTAAAGTCCTGACACAGGAAAACGGTGCACTCAGCAAACCCACATTTCCACTTTTTTGGCCTGTGAACATGACTGTTTGTTTGTTGCTGTTTTTTTCTCTTTTCAAGACGCAGTGTCAGCAGGAGCTTGACCAGGTCCTCGAGAGGATATCCAAGATGCCCTTCAGAGATAACCGAGGTCCCCTGGAAGACCTCTACGCTTTGCACATCCCCAACTGCGACAAGAGGGGGCAGTATAACCTAAAACAGGTGACTTCCGACATGGACGCAACATTTCTGCAAACACAATCAATATTTTTCAAATTTGAAGTAGGCAAACAGGAAATATGCAGGCAGAGCTACAATTAAAACTTTCCCTTTCTCAGTGCAAGATGTCTCTCCATGGTCAGAGGGGCGAGTGCTGGTGTGTGGACCCCCACACCGGCCGACGCATCCCATCAGCCCCGACCGTAAGGGGTGACCCCAACTGCAGCCAATACCTCACAGAGCTGGAGCTGGTGCTCCCCGACACTGCCCAGATTTAACATGGCATGAAATGATTGAAAACAAAGAAAAAACTTGGGAACAAAAAAAAAAAACAACTGTGTAAGCTATAAGCTATTTCTTTCTGTGTGTTTGTGTCTCTAGTTCATCTGATGACGTTGAGATTTGAAATCTTAACCACCAAAAAGGGGTTAAATGATAGAATCCATGTTGTTGCATAAGATTTAACTGCAGACTAAAGAGTAGACTCCTTTAACACATAGGTATTCAGTCGGAGCGTCTGTAACACTGCTTTTACTAATGGTGACTAAGTCAGAGTGCTTTGTTATCTATGTTTTGTACTGTGTGGCAAAAAAATAGAGAGAAAACCTTCAGTGTGTTGGGTGCTTTTAGGTGTGTTCTCGTGCTCCAGCTTGCAGACTACTGTTACACCTCCCACTAGTCTTTGAGTTCGGCCTGGCTTTAAATGCAGAGTATCGACTAGTAGTTAATGTTCAGCAGGACATGATAAAGAGCTAATGCAAATAAAAGAAAAATATGTTCAACGTGTGCTTGTGTTTTTGTTTAAACACAGCAGTGATAGCCTTCCATTGGCGTGCACCGCCCACTGCTGGTGGTCTTACAACACTACAACCCTGACCTCTGTGTTTTTTGTCTTTGACAAGAGATAAGAAACAACCTGCATGGAGTTTTATCAGTGTCGCATTATTGCTTTCACCAAACACAACATCTGAATCAACATTTTAAGTGCTGTTTAGTTGATTTGCACAAAAAGTGCTGACAGGTAATAATATTGAGTACAGAGCTTTATTTAAATAGTGACTTTACAAAATAATCAAAAAGAAGAGTACATCAATTACAGGTGTGATAAATATTCCACCTTAAAGTTCACATTCATCTGTTTTACTGAGATTCTTAAGTGTTTCAAATGGTCTGCTTTGTCTATATGAGCTTGACTTGACAAGAGAGGTGTTTTATGAGAAACAGGCTGATTTGCCGCCGTCAGACGAGGTGTTAAAGATCTAAAAAGACACTAAACATTAAGAAAATAATCACTGTAAAAAAAAATTATCTGAACCACATAACAATGCTGTCCTTTGTCAATATACGTTTAGCAGCACTTAGACTGGAAGATCACGATCATATTGTCAGGAAATCACAATTCATGTTTTTTTTTTTTCATTTTGCTAAGGCATTCCCTCATTCGGCAGCTCAATGGGTCCAAATGCAAATCAAGATTCAAAGCGGCATGGGGCGGAAGGCACTTGATTTACATCAAAACTCAGCAACCTTGCTTTTCGTGGGATAAAGGACCCAATGAACCCTGCAAGATTTGCATGTGTGGTGGCAACGAGGACCCTCCACATGGAAAAATAAACAGCACGGGGGCCTTTGCATACAATTTGTGTTCACGTTGTGAGGGTGGAATGTACACAAAATGTGGGTGTGTGTAGCTTAAGGAGGCTCTGCTGGCCAGCTTTTTTAAGCTGAGAGCTGCAGACTCAAGAGCATGCACACTGTTTTCTATTTTATGAATAAGGCAACGTTCACACTACAGGTCTTAATGCTTAAATCCAATTTTTTTACATAAATGTTTACATTATATTTTAAATGTGACCTCGACTCCAGTGTGAACTCTCCACAGCCCTCATGCACAAAAGATAATGTGACGTAACACTCAGCACGCTGAGTTTACAGAAGTAAAAATGGATGCTACATGTTAGCATGTGTGTATTGATACTGAAGGTGTGCATTCAGAGCCCATTAAGTAATTATCTTTTAGGCTTGTGTAGTTCAGTGTTTACATTTGAACCTGCCTCTGGTCAACTACTCCTATGCACCATGTATTTATACAGTAATTTTAGTATTGATATGGTGGGAGCGCGACGTTACTGTTATAGATTTCTGTGGATTCTCAATCATCCAGAACATGAAAAATTAAAAAAAATGCAGAAACTGGACTTCTGTTCTGGAGCTGAAGATTTTGTACCACATACTAAAAAACTTGGGTCTGGTTTGAAAAAAATGCCTTTGTCACATTCAGATTGTCATGAAAAAAGTCTGGTTTGGTTCACATTTCCCTGCAGTGTGAACGTAGCCTAATTCTCTGGACTTTGAAAAAGACCTTTCAGAAGCAGTCAAATGTCAAACTTTACCAGTACAAAGGCCTTTTTTATGATGGCAGTTTTATCCATTTTGCTTATTTCTGTCGTTCTGTCTGTTGTAGTGCAAGAATGTTACTGACCAAGCACAAGGAAGCAAAATAAAACTGTGGATAAAACAATTGATTACAATTGGCTTGATTGAAAAAATTCAACCTACTTACTTACTGAATGTCGTGTTTTACAAGCAGAGGCACACAAATGTTTCCTGAAAATGGTGGGAAAATCAGTTAAAGCTAATCCTAATCATGCTATGGGGATGTTTGTTCAGGTCATAACTGTCTAGGAAGATTTTTTTTTTATTTGATCGTCTGGTTTGAGGCTAACCAAAACTAGACTAGATTAAAGATAAACTATAAAAGGCTCGTCATTTACCAAACTTCAGAGCTGTTACGAAGCAGATTTGGCTAGCTGTTCTGTTTTGTAAATCTTTGTTCTGAACTAAAACAAATAGCTGGAGATGGACTTAAATAAGAATGATTTTTTTTATTGTTCCAATACAATTGTTTTTATAATTTAGTCCAATTTGAAATCCTAAATAAATGGTCATAACTGAGTAAATCTACTAGTGAAATCAGTTTGACAGGTTGAAATAATTGTTAGCTTATCTTCTCTGTCCTCCTGAGTTCATTTACCAATTGGGTAACTACATAAAATAGTATTGTCTTGCAGTAACTAAGGAAGAACGCTGCATTGAATATAACACATAAAAGGGAAGCTGGAACTCAAATTTAACTTTTAACCTCAATGCACACAAGTTGAGAGATTGACATGTTCCCATAGCTAACAAATTAGCTTCAAATGTGCTAAACGTTGGTTTTTAGAAAATGATTCATCTTTAGAAGTTAGGTTTAACAAATGTTTCTAGAGTTACCCAATATTTTAAAAAAATAATTAGATTTTTCCACATTGGAAGCTAAAATTCTGCATTGAAATGTCCTAATGACCAAATCACACTTATGATTCGTGGCGATGGTATCTGTTTAACTTTGGAACAAACATCTGAAAAATGTCAGGACTAAGCTACAATAAAGATATGTCTTGTATCCGATTTTTTAAAAATAAATTTAGCAGAAGATTATGGTTGCTAAACTCATATTGACATACACAGTCTGTAGAAAGCCACAGTCAAGATCTACACGCATAGACTTCTTACTTCAGCAATCTTTTCAGTTTGGCTCCATTTCACAAATTAACAATGCAGTCCATCACACTCTACTACATATAAAAGTGTTGGTGCTGTAATCTCCTGATTGTCAGTCATAAAAAGTTCTAGCTTGTTTGGCAGGTTTTGAGAAGAAATGGGCTCAGCGAGTGGTTCACCCTCATTTATTGCTGTTGTTGCCACTGTCCAGATCTTTGCACTGTAGTTCCCCTCCGGCATAGTTGATGCTGGGGATTTTATCACCGAAGCGGTCAACACACCAGCAAAGTCCCCGTTTCCTGCCACGAGATGGCTTACACTGCAGGTTAGAAAAAGTTAGTGTCATTGTTACAAAAAAATCTATTTAAGTAAATTAATGAATAGCAATATAAAAGATTAATCCAAACCTGTTTACGCTTGAAGAAGCCTTTCTTGTCACAGTTTGGTACGTACAAAGAAAGAGCCAAGACCCGAGAAGTGTCCTTCATGCTGTGAATGAGACCATCTAGTTTCCTCCTGCAGGGTCCCTACACACCGACACAATTTGGTTCAAAAATAAAAATGCTCTGAAATCTTTGTTTTTGATTTAAACAGGAACTGAAATTTAATTTAGAATCCAAATTATGGCAACTTTTGATAATCTTCGTAA
Organism: Cynodonichthys magdalenae; assembly: GCA_031762555.1. Classification (NCBI taxonomy): domain Eukaryota; kingdom Metazoa; phylum Chordata; class Actinopteri; order Cyprinodontiformes; family Rivulidae; genus Cynodonichthys; species Cynodonichthys magdalenae. The sequence goes on along the minus strand of JARVJO010000186.1, from coordinate 16,026,805 downwards.
TCTCCAAATCACTTACAATTTCTGGCTCCAGTTTATCCAGACTTGGTGGTGGCTCTCTGTTACCGACTTGTCTCAGTCTAGCCAAATGGTTCTTGCGGTCGTTGGCTAGTTTCATGGCCTGAGCCTTGCGACTGCTGATGTGATCTCCATATAAAGGTACCTTGGTTTGGGTTGACTCTGTGATGCATCATGTATTTTGTGTTGGGAAGAGACAAAAACACATATGAGAAAGTGATGGGAGGGTCTCATCAACTTTTTACCATAGCTACTTCTAATTTCAAACATCCTTTAAAATGTCTTTCTTCTTTGATGAAGCTATTTCTATATGCATAATCTTCATTTCAACTGCACTGCTCAAATACAGTAGATAATTCTCAAGATTTAATTTTAAATGGTAGTCAGTGTATTTATAAATAAACCAAGAAACACAATTAGATTCTCAGCAAATTGCCATTTTCTGTGCCACTCCTGTGTGACAAGTGGTCCCAGTCTGGTCACCCCTTCATAAAATGGATGGTTTTAGAAACTTGTGTACTCTTGGTTAAGATATTCAAACAGGCTTCACAACATTTCTTGTCTGTTTCTTTCTATTTTTACAGAAACTTTCCCCCCTTTGGGAGAGTTACAGCAAAAATATGTCATAGCAGTCATTTTTAAACTTAATTTAACTCCCTCATCTCATGACCCAAAAGTCGTTGACCCATAATGAGGTCCCAATTCAAAGTTTGGGAACCACTTGCTTAGTTGGAGCTTGATTTTAAAAGTATCATCAGATGATAAAACGGTCAACGATGTCTGCAGATGGCAATGGGATCTCTAGGGAAGGTGGGGAGCAGGTGTAAGAGAGCCTGGACAGCAATGGAAAGAAGAGGTGTCAAAGTCAGTAGGAGCAAAAAGGAATGTGAGGACTTGATCAACAGATTTCAATTCTTGTACCCAACTTAAATTGTTAGAGATGTAAAAGCAGGCTTTTGTGTAGGATTTTGGAAGAAGGCATTAACACTTTAAGTCCACAAGTCATTGTGGTAACAACACGCAACAACAGCTACTGCAGCTGTAAAACTGCTACCCACCTCCTCTATCCAAGCAGGCAAAATTAATTCTTTGTGTGTCTTCCTCTGGCTTCATAAAATTGTAGTTCATGCTTGGTGCATGATTGCTGCTAACCCTAATTCTGATTGGCTAGTAGGGCTATCTAGTGCCTTTGAGAGCAAAAGCTGCATCTCATCCAGAGAAATGTCTGTCTAATCTTAGCAACCCTGTAGATCAACATGGTGCCCTGAGGGCCTCCTTACAAGAAAATAAGGTGCTGCTACACTAAAAGAAGCCATTGGAAAATCAAACAGGGCGTCCATACGACACCCTGACACCTCTTTAGCTAAAGGCCTGATGGAGGCAGGTGATCGAGCCCTGAAGAGAACAGCTGAAAGAAGAGGACTGAGGGGAACTGTTCATTTTTTTGCAAAATAGTCGGCTGTTTGTGCAAAAATGTTACAAATTACAAACAAAACTGGATTAACCTCTTAATCCCCACGTGCCCGGTACCAGGGGCAAACAGCATTTTCCATTGTCTATTTCTTTTAACTTATGTTTAAGATCTGTCAAAGAAATAGAAAACAGAAAATGCTGTTTGCCCCCAGTGCATGGGGCTCAAGGGGTTAAAAACACTTTAATTATTGTCAAATGGTAAATGGACTGAACTTGTACAGCACTTTATTAAGTCCAGTCAAACTCCAAAGTGCTTTACATTCACCCATTCACACACTGATGATGGTAAGTTACATTGTAGCCACAACTGCTCTGGGGTGCACTGACAGAGGTGGGGCTGCCATGCACCGGCACCACCGGACCCTCAGACCACCATCAGTACTCAAGGTGGGTCAAGTGTCTTACCCAAGGACATAACTTAGACAGGGGATCGAACTGGCCACCCTCCAGACAGGACGACTGTCCTAACCACACAGCCGCCCTCCCTGTACCGTACTTAAATGGCTAGTGTATAAAAGTCATTTGAAAGAAAGGTTTCAATGCTTTTTTCAGTTGCTTTGACAGGATGAGTCCAAATCAAGAGCACTGCCACCTGAAACTGGAACTATCTAAGTGGCTAAAATGGAGGGGGAACAACTAAATGACAAAAATGCAGGAGAGCCCTCTAGAAACACAAAGGTGATGATTGTTTTAGATGCTTATTCAGCACACTTAGTGGCAGCTGGCCAGTTTCAGGATGAACATGTTGACACGAGGGACATCACAGCCTACATTTATGGTCAGTTAGGTTGTAGACAAGGGGTTTGAAAACTTTTATAGCAAGTGACCCCAAATTAGATATTTAGTCTCGCCCTGGCACCCAGGCCTGTGCAAACATACTATTACTCTTGTCATGTGGCAAGCCACCAGAAACAGCCACAACCCATTTTGGGTCCCAACACCCCCACCCCTCCCTGTGATTGAAATCCTTGCAAACGTGTGTCCTTCCTCTGCAAAAAAAAAAAAACACACACTGTGCTGTGGAAAGCTTTTGGGGTCACACTCTCCCTTATTGTCCCCACCCTTTATTCACACAACCACAGCGACGGGGGATTTTTGTCCCAGAAGCACTTTAAAATGGACGTCTCATTTCATTTTGAGCCTTAAACAGGCTTTATCCTTGTTCTAAGCCACAGCTGGCCCACTTTGAGCTGCTGGGTCACGCACTCTCTTACGTTTCTGGCAGATTTTTATTTATTTATTTTTTGTGTAAACCTCAGTTTCAGCTGATGGCTAAAGCTACTAAGCTAACCAAGTGATGTAACAAGGTCATGGCCTTGTTGCGAGAGATGGCGTCTGTCCCTTGACCCGATGACGGGAATGTCAGAAAACAAAATGACCCGCAAGTCCAAATCAGGTCTTCGCTTGCTAGTCCACAAGCTTTTTTTTATAAGATTAGGTCACTGAAAACTTTTCTTTTTTAAAAACGTTTTTGGCATTTTCTTTCGTGCAACATCTGGAGATTTGAAAACAAACCCACCCAGATGTTATTAGAGCAGTGTGCAGATCAATTATTTCCTATTTTAAGCCCAAATTGAAATCTGAATGACAGCTTGAGCTCGTGCATGCATTGTGACATGTTCTTTGGCTCGGCGTCAAGATCCTCTCGAGCGTCGGTACATTTAGCATGCACAATCCTGTGAGTGTGCATTTCAAGTTGTGCGTGGACAGAACGCAGGAGATGATGGAAAGCTTGGCTGACAGATGATGGGGGGCGGTGTACACTCTGTAACCCGTGCTTAGCCTGCATTCTGCTGAATCACTACACAGCACAGACCTGCCTGCACTGCAAAAAGTGCAAGAAGGAGAAGAGCAGAAAAAGACAGGAGACCCAAGGAAGAGCCGTGGGAGGACAAGGACTGTGAAAAGGGAAGCTGATACAAAAAGCTGCAGGAAAATGGGCCATCATACAGCATAATAAAAGATCAATGTGGGAACAGAGGCAAGAAAAAGAATAAGATGGTGATGATGAAGAGGGATTGTAGCCAGAGAGAGAGATTAGGGAAATGAGAGATGAGATTGTTGGGCAGGAGAAACAAAAAAAGACCAAAAGGTGATCGAGGTATGGGGATAAAAGGCCAAAAAATTTACATAAACAGTATAGATGAAAGAAAATAATATGATTTCCCACCTTCAGTACCATGAACAACAATTCCCACAAAGTTGCCCTCCCCTGCAGACACACTGACTCTGCCACAGAGAGCCCCACCTGTTATCTCCCTTGTTTAATGTCATCTGCAGGGGACCCGCCCCCAAGGTGAGGGGCCACTCAGATTTATGCCTCAGAGCCATAAAAAAAGGAGCCTTTCAAACTGAGATGATCGGCTCTGATTGTTGACAGAGTTCATGGGGTCAAAGAGCTTTGAAAAGCGACAGGTGGGTTGAAGAACACACACCTCTCTCCCTTTTTAAATCAATTTTAAATCTGAGAAATGTGATTACTAAAATAATGCAATAGATTGCAAAAAAAGGGGGTGTCGCCAGAAATTTTTCAAATGAGTGAAACACCAAAACCAAAAATTGCACCAGAGTTTTTAAAGTTCTACTTTAAAAATACTGCAATATGAGAGTTTAAGGGTCACTTTTTAAACTTTCTTTCTAAACTGTGCAGAGGATATTACTGACTGAGAACACCAAAGTCAATGCAAATTGCATTCCATCCAATGCCTTGCAAATCAAAAGTGTAAACAAAAATCTTGTTAGTGCTCAGAGTATCTGTTGAGGACAACTCTCAGCTACCACCAAGCAAAGTTTTACATCGAATAATGCATGCTTTGCTTAGTTACAGTACGTCTTGTCTTTGCTAAAGGTGATAACCTGTGGTGGCCATCTTGAATTGAGCGGACTCCAAAAGTGAATCAGTTGTAGATGGTTATCTAGTAATTCATTTTTGAAAGCTTTATTAAAATCTGTTAAGTGGTTTGTGAGATATTTTGCTAACAGACAGATTTATGTAAGACAACAAGCCATGGTGGCTGTATGTGTGTGTGTGTGTGTGTGTGTGTGTGTGGGGGGGGGGGGGGTTATTGGCCCCTCTGCCCGCCCCTCAGTGGCGCCCCTGTACAAAATGATACACCTCCTAAATGAACATTTTTTTTTTAAGTTTTAGTCTGACTTAATTGGGAAGTGCGCGCGTGCGTACCTTTGGGCGGGTGCAGCAGCTTGTACAGTTTCTCGTTCCTGCACAGCCCGCGGCCGTGCAGGAGCGCGTGCAGCGGCTTCTCCTCGCCGTTCTTGGGCAGGCAGCGGAGCCCGCGCGCGCACGGACCCGTGTACACGCCACACGGCTGGCCCTCCTCGAGCGCGCACGTCAGGCAGCAGCCGCAGCCGGGCTCCTTCACGGGCTGGCAGCCCACCGGCACCGGCGGGCACATGGACAGGGCCTTCGGTTCGCACGGCTCGCACGGCACGAAGGAGGAGCCGCAGCCGGGGGCGCTCAGCAGGAGGAGGAGGGGGAGGAGGGTGCTCGGCAGCACGGTGCGCTCCATCTCCTCAAAATGAAAGAAAGAAGAAAAAACTCCTCGCAGCTTCTGAGACTTAAAATTAACTCTTTCTAAAAAAAAAATAAAGGGTTCAAACATCCACAGGTAAATCTCGAAGTAATTTCCAAAAATTAAAGTCCAGGTGTCGCGCAATCTTCTCCAAAATGTCCGCAGCTCTGCTCCGCGCAGACTGAGAGCTGGATGTTTCATCTGGGGCTTTTAAAAAAAGAAGAGAGAAACTGCCAGAGGCAAAGCCTGTAACGATGGGCATGTCAGACACCGTTCTGAGGGGGGTGGGGGGAGCTGGGGAGGCGCACTTGTCAAACTGGCTGAGATGCTGCTCTGTCAGGGAGGTGGGGGCGGGGGCGGCACGAGTCCAGATCTGTCAGATAGAGCGAGGCGCGAGATGCTGCTGAAGGAGACTTCTGTGTTGGAGCTGAAGAACAAGACACACCATCTGTTTCACGAGCACATTTTTTTTATTTGAAGTTTTCGAAGCAATGAAAGGATAGAACAAACCCGTCCGCGTAAAGCCCACGTCTATATCTGAAAAAGTTGGGCGTTGTGTAAAATGTCTATAAAAGACTCATAACTCATAAGGAACAGAGTCAACATTTCAAACGTTTGTACAAAACTGTGCAGTTTCTTTAGTAAAATGTAATATTTTGAATTTGAAATCAGCAACACAACTCAAAAGAATTTGTTCCAGAGCTGTGTTTCCCTCTGTGAAGCAGACCATCTTTTAACAACAGTGTAAACATGGAACTGAGAGGGTATTTGGAGGAATTGTATTCTTGTCTGAGCGGTTCATCAGTTCTGGGTAATTTTTTTGTTGGATCTTCTATAACTTGTACTAACTTTTCTGCACTGATATGGCCTTAATCTGTTAACTGGCCATGCCAGAGGCACTAATGCACCCATATACCATCAAAGAGGCAGACTTCTGAAAAAGTTGATTTTACACAGTTACAAAGTCTTAGATAAACATAGCATTTACCAAATACAGTCGTGGTTCCACTAACCAACTAATAATGGAACAAACTTTTCATTTAGCGGGTTAGCTTCTTCACTAAACACTAGTGAAACAATTTGCTTCTGCTAAATAAAGTTTTAGCATAGCTAGTTATCATAAAGAATGGTTATACCTTTTCAAAAAGCTTTTTGATTTGTTTAATATTAGTGCTGGGCACGTTATCGCGTTAACGCAGCCGACAATTAACGGCGATAATTTTTTTAACGTGCTTTAACGCAGTTTCTTTATATTTCTCCATCTGTTCTCTGGGCTGTGTATGAAGACGCACACACACAAACCCAGTGATCGCCGCGGGGAGGCGGGATCTTGATCACTATTGGCTTTAGACAGCCTTCATCGCACGTCTCATCCAATGAGAGCCTTTGTT
>JARVJO010000186.1:15957342-15975555 GCA_031762555.1 Cynodonichthys magdalenae | reverse complement strand
AGAAAGAAAGAAAGAAAGAAAGAAAGAAAGAAAGAAAGAAAGAAACAAACAAACAAACAAACAAACAAACAAACAAACAAGAAACAAACAAAAAAAACAAAACAAAACAAACGTAGAAAAATCAAACTACTGAGAAACCTTTTGACTGTACCTCTCTGGGTCTTCCTCCTGGGTTAAGGGACAGATTGTTGGCAAAGTCTGGAGAATGCCCCGTTGACAAGCTATCATGGCTGCTCTGATACTGCCCCTCGCTTGTGGTCCGACGTCTACCTGTCTCCTGCGTTGCCTCAGGAGTCATCCCTCTTGTACGAACTCCTGAAAAGCCACGTTAAATCTTTAGCAGGTGGGACTGCCTGTTCAAAAACAGTTCGATAAAACAGCTGGACGTAACAGAATAAATTAAACGCAGTGGGGAAACCACAAACAGACCTGAGAGAGGAAATGATTAAAAGTCATGGAGAAAGCCACCATAAAAGATCTTAAATTAAAGTGAAATGGTTGAGAGGCAGAGAAAAAACTAAGCTGGTGCAGGAACAGAAAGATCAATAAAAATAAATGAGGAAAATAAAGGTGAGGGAAAGTGAACAAACCAGAGAAGGAATAGGAGCGATGGCGGTCAGATTGTTGAGGTGTCATGCTTTCACTGATGCCCCGAATACGAGCGTTGTACTCTGTTCCAGGGGGAAGGGGTTCAGGAGCGAAAAGAAGAGGGTGACAGAGGTGCAGAGACGAAAGCAATGATGGGAACGAAGATGGATTAAACACAAAAAGGACAAAAAAGGGGGGGAAATCAGAACAGCAATGAACAGTGGAAAACACTCGCAAGTGAGTTAATGATAAAATGGGATTGTTCAAAACCTTTTTAAAACACAAAACTCACGGCTCTGTAATATAATCAATTTGACCAAAGGCAATGTTTTTAAATGGTTATTATACTATTGCTCCACTGGGAGGGAGCAAAGAGCTTCTACAGTGGTCCTTATGAAGGTACATTCTGAATGCAGATAATGCAGGGAAGCTTCTGAATGCTTGGCTATTATTATTCTCCTTTCCATGTTTTAACCAGCTCTGCTTCATTTGAGCTGCAGAGCTAATTTTATGAGCACAGGTCATTCCGCCAATACAGCCCCCCCCCCTCGCACCCCTCATGATAAATCTGTAACACAAACTGCTGAAAGCTGCACTGCTCACGTTCTGCTACAGAGTCCTCAGTTAGCTTCTGTCAGCATTTTAGATCCCTCTGTATCGTTTAAAGTCTATAATCCAAATGCACTGTTAGGTTCTACCATTATTTATTCTCTTTTTTCATACAGCTTCATCATAAACTGAAAAAAAAAAAAGCGCAAGGACACCTTACCGGCAATACGATGTGCAACTAGGCCTTCCAAGTTTAGTGTCTCCTCCTCTGCATCTTGCTCCCTGGGCAAAGGTGAAGGAGATGTGTCCTTAGGCTGTGGGGTAAGAGTAGGAAGTGGAGAAGAAGAGGTGCTGTAGCCTGGATATGGAGATGGACCCTGCAGGTCCGGGGAGTGTGAAACTCCTGCATATGAATTTATTGGCTTCTGTTGGTTGAGGTTAGAAGAATCAGTGGGGTAGTGGTGGGGTGATTGGCGTGTATGGAGGTAGGGTTCAGGAGAGTGTGTCGGGGTAGTGCTCTGGTGTTGGTAGCCACTGTTGGACCTTTGAAAAGACTGCACTGAAGAATCCATAACTGGACTGTGGTTTGGCATTGCTGGCACCCTCCCTGCTGACCGTTGGGGTGGATAATGGGTGTTATTTACTGAACCAGAGTTGTGGTAGCTATGGATAGCAGAGTCCCCTTGGTAGGAAGGCCTGGCCATGGTCTGAGAGAATGGTATCTGGGATAAACTGATGCTTGTATCCCCGGATGGCGCACTGTGGGACTTAGACACGTGCGAGTTGATTGGGTCTAGATCGAGCATTAGCATGTTTAGTGCTTCAATGGACTGCTCGATGTCTTGCTGTGAGGCTGGGGTTGGGAAGTGGGGCAGGCTGTGGGTTGACTGAAGAGGAGGCCCAAAAGGGTCATCTGGAAGACTATGCTGGTGCCAGTGGTTGAGACCTCTTTGAACAGCCTCTCGACTGCTGGTACTCCTCTCAGGGGCCCTGGGCATCAGCTTAGAGTTGTTTTCAGGGCTACTGGCTGGCTGGTTACCAAAGGACTGTGAGCGGTACATCCCTCCTCCATTTTGGTAGTTGTTGTATCCCCCCTGGGGCGATAGTGAGTCTACAGCCCTCTCTTGTAATGCTGTGGATGTGCGTACTCCATGCACAGGCATTTCGTTCACCTTTTCCCCAAGAACGTTCCTCTCAAGATACGGGCCGTCGTTCTGGACACTGACAGGTGTTTGCGATTGGTAGTAGAGGCTACCTGGTGTTGCCTGACCCTCTAAAGATGAGAGGGTACCCAGGCTGTCCACACTGTTGCCCTCTTGGCTATTAGGCAGTTCTTCGTCAAGAATATCTGTTTCACGTTCCTCTGTTGAAGGTACCACAAGTAGCCTAGTGTGGCCACCGTTGACGTGCACCTGTGCTGGAACCAGGTGTCTTACACCTCCTCCTGGACTGGTGGATGTGGACAAATAGGCCTGTCGCTGAGTTGGTGCCTCTAGGCCACTCAGAAGTTGGTCGAGCTCTCTTTTCTCTTGTGGGCTGAGTGGTGGGTGAGCTGTTGGGTTGTTTTGACTTGCTGCAATCTGTAAGGACTGGCTGTGCTCATCGGTACGATCAGTCTTGATGGATGCTGTTGAGTTGCCTGAGTCACTGCTCACGGAGAGAGTATGGTCTACAGCTGGGAGAGAGGTGTGGCCTGTCACAGGAAGGGTCTGTTCAGTTGTTTGAAGTGGATGGTTGCTCTGCTGTAATGAGTGCTCTGCATTCTTCAGGGGGTTTTCATGTGTTGGGAGGCCATTGATGGTAACAACTCCCTCCAAGGAATCTTTCTTGCAGACTCGAGCATAAAGACTTCCATCAAGTGGACCTTGAGTGTGAGCAACATCTGAAAGAGTCATAAAGAGACAAATAGAAATTAAACTACTTCAAAACTAACATGACAGGTGAGGCTGTTTCAATCCTTCATAAAAGAGTTGGTCAAAATTTAGTAGCTCCAAACATTAAGTCATATTTACATGGGAAAGGTTCATTCAATCACACGCCAGAAACACAAACAATCTGAATCTATTAATATCCAATTTGTAGTTCTAAAGCACATGTCACATTGCGTCAGCAAAGGTCCAAAGGGGCTAGGTTGCGTCACTGCCAGTTTGAACACTCTAGATTGAACTGGGACAAAACAAGCTGTTTTCTTGAAAGTGGTTTCTGGTCACTAAATCAAAACCTAAAATGATGGAATGACTGGCACATGTACTGCCTCTGAGATAACAATAAAAGAGCCGCTGGCCTCCCTTAAGTAGGATACTTCTGCAAAGTGATACATAACATATACATGCTCGAGGCTGGCTCGTATGTGGGCTGCTCCAAATAGAGCAAACCCTTGGGACAGATGGTGGATCACTCGGACTGCAGCTATTTCAAAACCCATGTCAACAACAACTACTGGGCCCAGTAGCAACAGTGAGAGGGCAGGCTAGGAAGCTGTAAACACAGTTTGTTCCTGTGGTCACTCCAAATGTTGACACATTATGAAAGTATAAATGCAGGTTTAGAGTTACATTTGTTTGGAAAATTGGATTTAGTTCAGAATCTTTTGTCATAATTATAAGCCACACTCATGGTAATCATAATTATATAAATATATAAAACATCTAAAACTCACCAGAAACATCTCTCTTACCTGTACCAAGATAAATTCTGTCAATGACACCTGACAGCTCATGAAACGTTAATTAATCTCTTTTCAGTCTTCCAGTTGCTTCTAATAAACAGTTCTTTATATCTCTGAGCTTCTTCACTGACTCACCCTGTCCCCTCTGATTTATGCCCTCCCATCGCCCAACATGTAATCTGCTGTAGTGAGGCGGGGCTCAACCATTTAGCCTGCTGAGAGGGGTGAGCTGGCATTCTTGGATGATTTTATTCTGTTCCCAGTAGCTGAATTCAGCCTGGGGGAAAAAGTCTCTTGAGGTTCCCTCCACTTTCTGCACCATTAGTTTACTGAATTAAACAATTTTCATCCTCAATAACTTTTTTAAGATTTATAGGACTTTAGATTATGTTTTTATAGTGTTAGTGTAAATTTTGGTACTTTATATCTTTTCAGCTTTTTCTTTGGTGTGGTGTTCTTATTCTTGCTCTAAAAAATGATCTTTCAATTCTAAAATGTAGAAATGACTCAATCATGCTAGTGTGGCATCCTTTCCAGTTGCTGGTCAAATCAAGAAACCACACATTGCTGTTTGATATGCCATCACTGAGAACGAGAGGAAAAACATACTGAAAATGCAAAAAGCAACATTTTGAGTAACAAGATATTACCATGTAAGTAATGTTTGACGCAAAATGCAAAATCAGAGCCAGAAGTATCAAGTAATAAAGTACAAATACTTCATTTACTTAAGTAGATTTTTTGCTATCTATGCTAACATTTTCCAGCCAAACTTCTACTTCTACTCCTTACATTTTAAAAATAGCTTTGTTACTTTTGTTACTTGTTTCATTTCCTCTTCTTTTCATTCTAACTCGTCATTGTTCAAAAACAAACTGTTCAAATGGAGCTTCCCAGATGAAGTAAATTTAATTGTGGTTGGATGAGAAGTATAATATATATTTCTGATAACCTATTGTTTTTTTCAATCCATCACACCTATACATGACACAAATCATGTCACACTCCAGTAGGACTTATCAGATGTATGTAGCCAAGTATGAAGATGGTATAAATCCATGTGGCTGAAACAGGAAGTCTCGTGCGTCCCAAAATTTCCAACATTAACATATTGATATAACATTACAGAAAAAAAGAAAGTCAGTAAATGTCATTTTGGTAATTCTAACTGCACAATTTTGCTCAATACATTTACTTTTAATAATAGTGTGAATGCTTCATAGCATTACTGTTTGTCTGCAAAGTTAGGCTTTTTTGCTTCTTTCAACTATTACATTTGAACAAATATTATGAACTTTTATTATTTGAACTATTTAAATTTGAACTCACTAAATATCTTCAGCTCAATTTCAGCAGCGTTCAGCTTAAGTTTTTAGCAAGAAACATTCACACTAGCATTTCACAGGAAATGCAATTTCTCTAGTTAAGCACATTTTCAATCAAAAATAAAGTTAAAAAAAAACAACAGCTGGAAGCAGGTTTGGAGGAAATTCGGACCCAAATGCAGGCAGGCACAATGAACAGTAGGCAAAACAAAACTTATTTATTAAACAACAAAACAAAGAGCCAAAATGGAGACAAAACTTACAAAACATAAAGAGCTGGAGAACACAGGGAAGCATGGGGAGAGCCTGGTATCTAGCATGAGCTATGACAATTCAGAACTGATGAGGTAGTGACAGAATAAATTGGAATGGGCTGATCAGAACATGGAAGGCAGCTGGCTAATTAGGGAGTGGCAACAGGTGAGAGTGGCTGATAGACTGGAAAACTACGGGGCAGAGAGGAATGAGAAATTACACAAGGGAGACGGAAGAGCTAAACATAAAAATGGCCCAACAACCAATAAAGGATGGAACTAATAAATCCAACATAAGGAACCATAAACATAAAAACACTGCGATCCTGACAACTTTACTTCTATTCTGGATCTGAAAACTGTATTTTGCATTGATCATGACCCAGATGACTGAGAATCAGCTTAAGTACATTTTATATCAGAAACGTACTTTTGATAAATGACAGATTGTTTAAGACTTTTACTCAAGTAATATTCTTAAAGGAGACTTTAACTAAAGAAATATTTTGGTAGCACACTTGTACTTTCACAAGTATCAATTTAAGGTACTTTATATAAGGCTGGTCAGAGCATTAACTGTTTTAACAAAACTTGAAATAAAAGTTATTGGGTACACATTGATAACTAACTTATATTATATGCGAGATACCGAATGAGATTGTTCATAATGCTATTTTCAAGGTTTGACCAAAATGGATAAAACTCTAATTTCTCAACATAAGTCTAAGCTTTTGGCATAAAATGCAATGAAAAAATTGCAATTCTTCAAGAAATACTTAACCTTTAATTATCATTTTATTATCAAAATAAAATGATTTCTTTATAACTAAAACAAATGATGACATTGGATAAAAAAATAAAAGAAAATACGTGGCCATGAGATAATAACTCGTGGCTGCATTTTATTTCACGTGTGGCCACATGATTATTTTGAGCAGTGTCCCGTTGTGAGGGATCCAGACAAATTGGGAGTCAGATCATTTATGAATATGTTGCTTTTGTTTTTAAATGTTCAAAGGCACCCCAGACCTATTATTATTATTATTATTATTATTATTATTATTATCATTATCGGTGTAAAGTTAATCCAAAAACTTTACCTCCAATCTAAGAGGTTTATTTAGTAGCATACTAGTGTATACAAGATGGAACTGAAAGCTCTAAGAGTTCATCAGGAAACAGATTTTTTTACTGAGTTTCTGAATGTGACAACTCCAACACCTACTGCAGCAAAGTCAGGTGGTGAGAAAGAAGCCTGTTTTGAGTGCTGAGCTTCAAATAAAAAAAATCTTTTTGTACCAAGACAACTCTAGTGGTCACCTGTGTTTTATACTTGCAGCATATAATGCTGTGAATTTCTTCATAGCCAACCACAAGTGACTTAAGTGTGTTCTTCATTCCTGTATTAAAATCAATCAGTCAATCAATCCATCCATCCATCCATCCATCCATCATCTAAACCCACCTCTTCCTTTCAGGGTTATGGGGGTCACTGGTGCCCATGTCTAACAGTCACTGTGCGAGGGGCAGAGTACAGTCCAAATACTGTCATCTGGATACGGAATAACTGAGAAGACAAAGGCTGAACTGTAGCTAAACGAGGAGCTAACCTGCAGTTCCCTGAGTCCAACAAAGTATAAAAGTTATGCTTATGACTGTAGACACATTTCTGCCCAGCTGTCTCAAATTTAGCTCCCTCAACTTTTTTGAAGTTTGTATGCGTGCTATATGAGCTTCTCAGAAAGTTTTCTGCACACGTTTATGTTTTACAGCACGGTGTAACAATTGCTTTGTGGCTCATGGTTCAGATGAAAGAGGAGTCCGAATATGTGGGTAAAAGTGATGAGGTACGATCAGTTTCAGGTTGATGTATTCTTCACATTGTGCTACAGTGAAGCTCGCCTCTGAATGTGATAAATGACCAGGTCTGACATGAAGAGAAAGGATATTTACCACACCAAGTTTTGCTGAGTTATGATTCCTTGGCAAATGATCCCTTCTAGTTAGCTATATTATTACCACACACAGCCATCTGTTAGCAAAACATCTCATGAAAAACTTGATGAAGTTTTGATGAAACTCTAGCAAAGTTGTCACTGGTTGAATATTTATTAATGATTACAAACACAAAAATGACTTTAACCTAGGCAATTTTATCATTATTGTGCTAAAATTTAATGTGGTAGTAGCAGAGACTGACCCGCAGCACATGACACGTCACACAAATATCTTTGTTTAAAACTTGGACATGTGGACAATTTACTGTGGAACTGAGTTTTCAAACTGCAATACTGTCACATTTTTCTATCATGCCATCAGACGGGTTTTATTTGTTAACATGGCTTCTAAAATACTTTTTAATAAGACAGCTAAAAGATGTGAATATGAGCTCTCTAGTCAGGTATTATATCTAATGACGGTAATTATGAATGACATAACCGGCTCTGTATTTGTACAGAGCAAATAGCTTTCCTCTGGTGTCAATAAATAGCCAAAGCTGGGCTCAAATTAGATCAGTTGACTCACAGAGGCTTTGCTTACACAAATGGCTAACAACTTGCTTCCCAATCTGGCAGCTGACAAGAACGTGTCAGTGTTTGTGCTTCAAACCTACCACCCCTTGCTCAAATATCCACTAAAACCCATACTGACATGAGCTATAAAATATATATAAATACACACATATTCTTCAGAGGTTGCCACAGTGAGTGTGTCTCTAACACACAAACTCACACCTGTGTGTGCTGAACATTCTCTGGTGTGGCAGGTGCTTTCCTTTCTTGTGCCAGAGGTGTTGCTCATACTCTGTCGCACACGCACACACATGCATCACGTTTTTCTATCTTCACAGGGTCTTTACATTGACTTCCATTCAATTTTTCATTGATTTCTATAGCCTAACCATGACCCCTACCCACCACCAGTACATAGTTAACCCTAACCATCCCTAAATTTACACCTTAGTCTTAAAAGAGCAGTGGGTCCTCATAAGGTTGTATATTTTATAAAAAAAATGGGCCTTACAAGGTAAAAAATGTTATAACACAAACACACCACCTGCTTTTTTGCTATTTTTTTAGGTGGTCACTTGTGTGTCTCTTGCTCCAATGCACCAAAGGCAATTAAAAAGGCTTTTTAACACCTGTGGTTAATGGTTTATTACTAATAGACCATGTGCTTTAAACACTCTTATTGCTGTAGCAAATGGTCAAGCTTTAAATATGGACATGGAAAGGACATTTAACATTAAAAAACAGGGTTTTTGACAACACAACAATAAATGAATTAAAAATGTTAGTTGTGGTACATATGAGAATTGTTCCTAGGGAAATAGATGACCAAACACAAATTTTGATGCTAAGAACAGCATAATCTAGGTACTTTTTTGTAGGATATCTTGTACATTTAGGTAAGACAACACCAAAACCGCATTCTGCTAAATTAGAACATGCCTTTATAGCAAAATTTGTCTGGCACAGTTCTGGCCCACACAATACACTAAACACTCTGGGCACTGGGCACACACTGGGCACAGATAGCTCAAAGAGTGACAGCCCTTTGGTGGCCCAGATGTAATTTGCCAGAGGTGGTCCATGCATGGACTAGCACCACAAAAACCAAAACATAACTGGGTCAGTGGTGACACTGACAGATTTGAGGCACATAAACCAAACCACAGTCGGGTCAGTTGTGGCACATCGTCATATAAACAGTGCCATCATTACCAGATCTGGCCCATACCTGTCTGCTATGTGGGTGGCTTTGAAGAGTCTGGATGCTAAACTGACATGTCTACTATAATATAAACTTACCAAGCCCTAAATAGAAGTACTGACAAGGGAACCAGCAAAGTAATTTCAACACAATTAGGAAAAACACACATTGCTTCTGCCAGAGTTTGGCTGTACAACAGTGATGTTAAATCTGCTTTTTGCTGTATGGGTCATAGTGTTGGAGAGAAATACAGATCAATGTGACAAAATTGTATGTCTTTTACAATAGGTGTCTTAGGAGAATATGTGGCATATTGGGCCCATGAGAATGGCAAATGAAAATCTATGCCAGAAGATCAAGTGAGACACTTAGAGGGTGGAGACAAAACATCATTGTCTTAAA
The DNA here is from genome assembly GCA_031762555.1 of Cynodonichthys magdalenae. Classification (NCBI taxonomy): domain Eukaryota; kingdom Metazoa; phylum Chordata; class Actinopteri; order Cyprinodontiformes; family Rivulidae; genus Cynodonichthys; species Cynodonichthys magdalenae. Next base: position 15,966,055 of record JARVJO010000186.1, on the reverse strand, counting down.
TGGCTGAGCCATGTACTGAAAATGGAGGGTCAGCATATTCCTAAAGAAGCATTGTGATGGACAGCACCTGGTGAAAAGAAACAGGTAAGGCCAAAATCAACATGGCAAAAGATGATGAAATCAGAGCTGCAGGAAATTAATCTTACCTGGGGTGACAAGTGGAGGCAGTTGATAGTGGCCTTTTGTCTCAAAAATGAAATAAAAGACTGTCGGTAGTGTTTGCAAAATATCTCATGAACTCATCATTTTAGTTTGCATAAAGTAGTCAATACGGACACAACTGCAACTGATTAAATTTTTAAGTCAGCCAAATTCCACAACTTTTAATTTCCCTTTGGGATTAATAAAGTATTACTGAATTGAGTTGAATTCAAGACAGGTGCCACAGCCAATTGTCCTTATCAAACACAAAAATGGCTCTAAATTAGATGATTGTGCAGATATTTAGCTAAAACTTTGTGTGGTAGTAGTTGATAGTCATTCACAGCAAATACTCTAAGTTCTACACAATTTGCATTACTGTTGGTTAAATTGTGATTTAAAATATTATGGTTCATTTAATTACATTTGCTTAAATTTTCAGCATTAACAATTACAGTCGACATGCATATAGAAATATTTGTCTGGCCCAGTTCTGGCCCATACTAGGGCTGGGCAATATGCCAAAGAAAATTATCACAATTTATTTTTTATATCGTCCAATCTTGATTATTAACTTAACTTAAAAAGTGTGTAATTATAAAGTGACTGAAAAATAATTTAACAAATAAATAGATGCAGAAATTTAAAAGAAATTACGGTTATTTAAAAATATAACAGCTGTGGTTCAGTAGAACGTTAATTTCTTTGTGCAAGGGATTTAAAGGTATTTACCAAGAAGAAAAAATCTTTGTGTAAAACATAGAATCTCACATTAATATAGTTATCCTTTTGTAAAATAAAAGTTTTAGAATTAAATTTCACGTTAAATATGTGATAAAGATACATAAAACCTACAAACAGCAACAATTTGTGCACACTTGCTAACTTGATCTAAGCTCATTATTTACTTTGTTTTGTTTTGGAAGGAACCCCCCCAACCCCAGCTGTTGTGATGTGATTCAGACAGGAAGCGGTCTTCATGTTTTCTTATGCGTCCAGCCCACCATGTGCCAACATAACCTACAGAAAAGTTCTTCTCCAGACAGATAGATAAAGAACCACTGGGACATTGTTCTGTCCTAAACGTTACCCTACATGTATCGCGGCTCACATTTCTTTTTTCCTCTCTCTGTGTTGGGAGGGGAGCTCAGGGATCTCACCCCACGTGCCTATTAGCAGGTAAAGGCAGGTGCAGGGAGAGGCAGTGGCCAAAATACCTCAGAAACTCGCCCAAAGAAGCAAATACTGTGAGATTCAGCTTTTCATACTGGATTACATTTTGTTTGGTCAATTCTACGATTCCGTCCACATTTCCTTGGCAACTTATAAATGGAAGTGGAGCAGGAGAAGGTGGATTCTAATTGGCTGTTGTCATGTCTGATTGAGTAAAGAGGCTCACAGCCAATCACTGTAATTTACTTGAAATTTTTCTTGATCAATAATCACAATCAAATAATCGCCCAGCCCTAACCCACACAATGCACTCAAATCACATAGCTTGATGGCCTTCTGGTGAGCCCAGCTGTGCTTTGTCAGAAGGGGTCCATGCATGGGCCAACACCACATAAACTAAACCACATCTGGGCCAGTTGTGGCACTGGCATATTTGGGCCACATAAACCAAACAACAACTGGGCTAATTGTGGCATTGGCAGATTTGGTTTACATTACCCAAACAACAACCGGGCCTATTGTGGCATGCCATCTTAAAAACAGCGCCATCATTGCCAGACCTAGTCCACATCCAGTTGACAAAGCACTTGCCATGACAGAAGTCAGCCAGTAGTGTCAGCTTGACACCACATCTGGCCCACAACTGACTGCTGTGTGGGCACTATCTATTAGCAAACAGCTATAAGTTTGTTCACAAGCACTAGCAGTCCTTCAAGAAATACTAGGCATTTGATATTTTGTAGTATTTTGCACTGTATTCCACATTTTAACATAAAACATTGTTTGTCTCATCAGTTCAGTCTTAAACAGGACTAAATACTGTATGTCCAAATAACCTATTCCCTCGTAAACATACTGCACATTAGTTTCATCTACAAGGTTGTCAGAAAACTATATTTTTTGCCATAATGAAGTCTGAGTGTGAAAAAGAAAGCCTCTAATAAGAGATAAGGAGACTTTAAGTATATCAGTGAAAAAGGTGTCATGGTTGGTGTATCGGTGACTGGCACAAGAACAGCTTTTATATTTGCCGTGTCTGCCTCTCAGTCTCACTTTCACTGTCCAGCTGTCACAGTTTGAGGTGACGTGATGTGATCGTGTCGACGATTGCTTTCAGGATGATGTCACCCATCCAGTCGTCCATCCGTTTGTCGGACATCTGAGTTGCTGTCATAAAAATCTATCCGTCCGGCTCTCTGTCAGTAATTTTGACCCTCTAGCCATGCCTGATTCATGTCTTCATGTCAGCTTATTTATGGGACACTACAGAGTTTAGGACATCATCAGATTAATTAGATTTCAGAATAATTTTTATTTATTTTATTGTAAAATTCACTTTTGTTTAAAGAAACTTATGGAACCATTAATCAAAACCTAAAATTTTAAAACAACAAAAACACTTCACTTTTATTTTGGGGTTGAAGAAGTTTTGCTTTCTATCCAGGAAGTTTTTTTTATTTAAAACTAGAGATCGTAGACTTCTAAGCTATTGTGTGAGACGCACCATTTATGCAGAATATTCTCATTATTCTCTCTACAAAAGGTTGTTAGGGTCTTCGTCTGCTTGGTAGATAGATGACTTTGCCACATTTGAAGGTGTTAATAAAAAAAAAGGATGGGTATCGTGCCGAATGTTGCATTGCAAGTTTTAGAAAACTGAATTTCTTTATTTTGCAAAACTGGGAGAGTTAAAATTTAAAAACGGCAGCTACTTACCACAACTTACTAGTGAGTAAAACCATACCCCCCCAAAAAAACACAAAATTTGCTTTACATTTAATAGTATTTCTGTATTATTTATTTCATATTTAGTCAGTTTAACACAAATTCATTTTCAGTAAGATGTGTTAAAACACTGTTCCTATACAAGAAATACCACGTATAGTTCAGTTGTTTATTAGTTTGTGCTCAGGCGTGGAAATGAGACAAGGAAAGTATGTGTTTAGTGAAAGTTAATTACAACTGGCCTTTTCAACTATAGTTTCGTCTCAGAGGAAAAAACAAAAAAGATTTTGCAAACTTTAACCACTTTATTTCAATATAAGTATAAAAGATGTATGAGAAAAAGTTACAGTACTTTACATGAAGACATTTGCTTAATCTACTACTCCAAAAAAGTGAATCCAATTCAAGATTTGCCACCACAGCTCAGCAACCATAGCAACACAAACATGATCAGCTCTTAGTCGATTTTACAAATACTATTTCTGGCAGTTGCTTAAAGTTTTCTTCAACACAGACTCCAAGACTTCTGACATGATGCAGCTGGGGCAGCTATCTTAAATGACTTTGACTTGAAAGGCAATAGGCGACAAGGAATCATGGTACAGTATTACAGTATTTACAGTATTACATACAGTATTTAGTCCTGTTTAAAACTGAGCTGGTAAGACAAACAATGTTTTATGTTAAAAACCTTTCAATTTTTAACTTTTTTTGGTTGATATCACTATTCAAAGACAAAAAATGGAACTTTTACTCTGGAGTTTTTGCCTACCAGCTTTAAATTGAATTGTTTGATATCCATTTATTAATTAACAACTAACTTGCTATATAAAAAATGAATTGAAAACGCATATTTACATTTTTAACAAATATAAATCAGTCTTTTTACAAAAACAATATAATTTGTTGTCTTATAAACTGAGAACATATTCCTAGTCCTGATATTTAAAAACAAAAATATAAATCACTGTACAAAGCAGGTGATTATGTTATAGTCTATGTTTGTTTGTTCAAAACAAATTGTATAAACCCCAGCATCAAGTTTTAAACAAAGATCTTGCATGATGTGTTAGCTCTCTTAATATGTGTTATGGATGACTCTTAGCTACCACTTCACCAAATTTTAGCACAATATCCTAAAAAATGTCTGAGTTATAACCAGCATTGTTTGATATGATCGATGAGCTGGAGCAGCCATTTTGAATGGAACCAACTCCAAAAGGAAGTCAGTGTAGAGGTAAATGCAGTGATAACAATTAGACTTTCAATATATCCTCTGGTTTAGCGGATCCCAGTCTCTTCCCTATTTGCAATTACAATTGACATTAACTAGTATTTTTTCATAGTGCCATTTGATATTATGGTATAATTTTCCTGTGAATACTTTCTAAAAACCTGCCAAATGTGATGAAAACCAGCTCAAATTTTATCAACCTTCGCATAACTGTTCCTTCCAGCCAAATGTGTTCAAAAGAAGCCCACCTGGGTGGAAACACTGTCCACGACAATTGTGCGATCATTTGAGAGAGTAGCAGATAAGGTATATGAATGATATGTGTGATGCAGAGAGTGAAGGTCCCCATTACATTAATAAGGTAACACTTGGTTATCACAATAGACCAATACAACCACCGTGTCGTCTGTCGCATCTTCCTTACTAAAAAAAACAGAAAAAGTAACTTGTTGTCGCTCAAGATTGCTCCATCAAAAAACTTCTAGCATGGACAGTTTTTTCATCACACATTTCAGAATTTTCAGAATTTTTTCAATTAAATGGCCATATAAAAAATAAAATAAATAGTTTACATGCCTGGTTTTCTAGTATCTTTAACTCGTTTATTAGATCAAATCAAATCTGTTACCATTAATTTAGTTTTCTAGAATGTAAATAAATGAGGGTTTGTTATTATAGTTGTTAAACAAGAGGACGATCGATAAACAGTAAAAATAATAGGAGGAGGAACTCAGTAGGGTTTCTAGGACCGGGATTTGAACCTGCTGCTACAACTCAACGTGCTGTCAACAAGAGGTCTAACTAGGAGCATTATGGGCTCGTACACGCACACAGGTCTCTGAAATACACACAGGTTTCATGAAATACACACACACAGGTCTCTGAAATACACACACACACAGGTCTCTGAAATACACACACAGGTCTCATGAAATACACACACAGGTCTCTGAAATACACACACGGGTCTCATGAAATACACACACAGGTCTCATGAAATACACACAGACTGGTTTAAAAATACTTGTATTGTAACATTTTGTTAAATAAACTTAATATATGTAGCTTTACAGTTTCAATGCAGAATCTGTCCTGCTATCGGGTTACATATACCACATTAGGTCCCATTTTTCTTCAAGTATCTTACTTAAAAAAAAAATGAAAGAAAATTTTGGCCCCATTTGTAAAGCAAAGTTCTGTCATGTGCTGCATCCAAGCCTAAGGTCTCTGCAGCGCTCATGCCATTCCCAATCAAAGTCCCTAATAGTTTTGGCGTACCCAAATTACAGCCCGCTCATAAAATGTTCCACACACAAATTGCTTGCTCCATGACTCATTTGGTACAGTATAGGCGCCAAACACGGAGAATGCAACCGTATTGTCATGGAAACGCAACAAACAGACAAACAGAGTAACTCTCTTGTCATTTAGTTTAAAAAGACAATATTTTAAATTGTGTGAACACTGCCAAAGTAAGGCAAATTTTGCTAAGGTTATGATTTGAGAACATTTCTTTTGTTTTCTTTTTTTGCAATGTAGCTACATTTACCACTTATTTTTTTCAAACTGGAAAGCTAAAGTTATAATTCAGTGTCTTTACACTCACCAGTGTTGTGTTCTTTAGCTGCTCCTCTTAATTCTTTGATTTTTGCTCATCCTTTAATCTCTTGGTCTTTGTCTTTCAGATGAATATGTTAAAAACATACTAAATGCTCTGCGTTTAAAATGTTTCAATGATCTTGTCGACCCTTTCCCCTTCCAGCCTCCGTGTGCCTGTCTCACTATCTGTCTCTGTCTGTCTCTGTCCAGCTATTCCAGACATGTTTGAGGGCTCAGCCTCAGCCAAATATGGGAGAAGGGCGGTAAACAGCCTGTGCTGTCGGTGGGCCGGCTGATGTACTGTACATTACACATACACACACACACGTTTGTTTTTCTATCCTCATAGGGACTTTGCATTGACTTCCATTCATTTTCCAGTCATTTCTTAAGCTTAACCCTGACACTTTACCTTAAATGTAACCACTTCAGTACATAACTGAACATAAACCTAGACTAAACGCAATTCATACCTTAGTCCTAAACTGAACCCCCCACCCAAACCCAGTTTTTAACCTCTTAAGCCTCAAGGGGTTTTCTTCAACTGCTTGTCGTTTTAACTGTCTGGTGAACCTAAGAAATGTTTTTTATGAGGTTTTAGCCAAGATTCTGACATTTCTATAGATACCACACATGTCTATGTTTAACTAAGAAAACTTAGGTTAATGAAAAAGTGCAACTCATCAGGCCTAGGAGGTAAACTCATGGGAAACTGGCTTTTTTTCCCCCTTGGGAACAATGGGTTCTCAAAAGGCTCATCACCGACCAGGTCTTGCATTGACTTCCATTAATTTCTACTGCCTAATCCTGACCTACTCTAAACTCTAACTCTAAACCCACCTGTAAGAGCTAATTATGGGCTAGTTCATTGTTACTAGTAAAAAATTAAAAAAAATAAAAATTCTATATTTTTGTTGTTAAAATTATAATTTCCTGTAAATTTACAAACACTGTTATGTAAAAGGCATAGAATATAAATATGTGAAAATCTAATGCATGTTTTGTATTTTGGGCTTCCTGCACTCTGAACTTCACTGTGTTTTTTTGTGCATAAGCCAGTTGAAGAGTCAGTCAATCAGGAAGCAACACAGTTTTTTGACCAAGTTTTACCATGTTTGCCAGTCATTTTCTCATCCTAAACTTGACGCTTTACCCTAAATCTAACCTCAACTCGATTCACACCTTAGTCCTAAATTGAATCCCTGACCAACCAATGGCATTTCCCCCAATGGGGGCCAGGTTTTGTCCCCATAGGGAACAGTGGGTCCTCACCAGCCTGTGTGTAGAGAGAAAATACATATAGCAAAACATGCACACACACACAGGTTTGAATTTTTATCCTTATTAAGACTGTTCATTGACTTCCATTCATTTCCAGTCATTTCTACAGCCTTACCCTGACCACCAACCCTAAGGCTGACCATAAAACTAACCTAAACTCAATTCACACTTTAGCCCTAAACCAAACCCCCAACCCAAAAATGGAGTTCCACTAGTGGCGGCTGGTCAATAGAGGGCGCAAGGGCACCGCCCCACCAATATTTATAGAACACAAAAAATATAAAAAATAAAATAACAAAATAAAATGTTTAGTAGAAATATCTATATTTGTTTTAGATGTGTAAGACACATTTTTAACAGTTATTAATGGATAAACTTTCATTTTATTCATGATCGATGTCGTGTTTAGTCACTTCCAGTTCACGCCAGGGCGCAGAAATCTTTACCATTGAAGCCTAATGTTAAGTTCCGGGCATGCGCAGTAAGTCCTCAAAGCAAAAGTATAGGGATTCTTTGGGCGCAGTTGACCTGCCAGACTCTCCTCTGGGCTGGCCACACAGTGCGGGGTGCATCGTCGTCAACCAATCTGGATGATTGCAGTGCGACCACCCCCAGGGCTTGGTAGGGATAGACTGGTTTGTCTGAACGAAGTCAGGCGCCATTATGCCGGGAAGGCCAGCACGCATCCTTTGCAGCCTCCTGAAGCCGGCAAAGAGGAACCGAGGGGCAGTCAAGGTCTGTGACTAGCAGCCTGGAGACTCCTGTGCCACAGCGTTCATTTCACAGGAGCCTCAAAGGTTGACTCCAGGAAGCGGCGAGGGATGCATGTTTGCCTCCCCAGCACCAAGCCACTTTTCATTTTTGTTGGTCACTTTCAAAACCACTGACATTAAAAAGACAGACAAAGTGATTTAGCATCCTCCTGTTGTTCATAATTTAAACTAGCAGGATCTGGTTTAGGGGCTCTTCCATGTTGTATTTTTGTAGCCAGAATCAGTGCAGTTTGGATGTAGGCCCCGCCCACTTCATCTACTACAGTCATGGAATATCTAAAAAAAAGTAATTACAATTGTACATATAAATAAATGCAGTTTTTTAAAATAAAATGTAGAGTTAAGAACCATGTGAATCAATAAAAGTCAGCACCTGGAAAAATATCTCAGCTGTATTTTTATTTTTAAGTTAATTTTGCTTTACTCTGTCTTAAACTCTTAAGTTCTGTGTTAAGTTAAGTTACAGTGTCTAATAATATATATTTATGACAGAGGTGCAAACTCAACTAAATAAATATAAAAAAAATTGGTGTTGCGAAGCACTCATTCATATGGTGTCTGCAAGGGGACATTGTGGGATTGTTTTTGTTCTCTTGTGTTACTTTACAATACTTTTTGCGTCACCAAGCTTTGTTACCTCGGAAAAGGTGTCCGTTACTGATGTGCCTGCCAGTTTGGTAATAAGTTCACATGCGCACCGTCCGTCCGTCCATCCGTTTTCTTCCGCTTATCCGAGGTCGGGTCGCGGGGGCAGCAGCCTAAGCAGAGAGACCCAGACTTCCCTCTC
>JARVJO010000186.1:15915382-15940148 GCA_031762555.1 Cynodonichthys magdalenae | reverse complement strand
AGCACAGGATTTCTCAAACATGCACGAATGAGTCAAAACAAGACTCTGGACATGTTTTTGATGAGAGGATAACATTATAACATGATACAAAACTCAAATGTTGATTTTACATGATATTGCCCCTTTAAAGACGTATGTGAAGAATTTGTAGGTCAGATATTAAATTTTTGGTGCCAATTTTTGGTGCACAACTTCCAGTTCTGTCTCCTGTTTCTACCAATTGCCAATGTTTTCCAAACCATAGCTGGTCTCACTACTCTCTTGTAAACTTTTTCTTTGACCTTTGCTGACACCATTTTGTCATAAATCACCCCTGCACCTTTGAGAGCTCTGCTCCTTGTAGCTTCGCTGTTCCCCATGCCTCCCTTCCATTCACACACATGTACACTGTCTTATTACAGTTGACTTTTCCACCTTTCCAAGTCCACCTGTTACCTGTTCTCACCACAGATCACAATGTCATCAGCAAACATCATAGTACACAGAGATTTCTGGCTGACCTCATCTGTTGGTTTATCCATCATCAGGATAAAATAGTAAGTAAGTAGTAATAAATGTTTTTTTCACCTCTGTCTATTTGTATCTCAGTATTTCAGTCTCACATAGTGCCGTCTAATTGCTATTAGTGAACATGTTGCTATAATGTTTCAGAATGCAGAGAAACCTATCATCATCAGCTAGTATTGGTAACATTTGCTAGCATGACTGCTAAGCACAAAAACAAACAAATACTGGTAATTTTCTAATTTGCAATTGAAATGTTTTTAAGGCCTATTGACATCTTTCAAAAATTTAAATGATGAACACTAATTGAACGGGGTGGTGCAGAAGGAGAGGGAACTTTGTTGGCTCAATAGTATATTTAATTTTGAGGTGTTGTTTCTACAATGAGTGATGTTGAAGGAAAATGCAACAACTGAAAATTACCCAGACCAATATAAACTGGCTCATAAACACAGGAATCACTGTCAAAGTTTGCTACTTTTAGCTTGTTTTGCTATTTTAAGCTTTAAGCTTTCAATATTGCACATTTTAACAAGCTTTTTGCTCCTTTTAGCTAGCTAGCTCTTGCAAACTAAAAAGGTACAGTGTGCTACATGGAGGGACTGCGATTTAGACATGTTTTGATAGATTGTGAATATTATAGTAGGGCTGTTACCCAAGATGAAGACAATCATTGAGTTTTAAGATCTCTAGTTACACTTAATGCCCAGAAATATTAGCATTTGCTCTTGGAGGCTAAGCTAGCTAGTAACATTAAAAGTTTGGTAGCAAACACATAAAAATGTGGCATTTACCACATTCAGAACTTGTAGGCTAGCCAAATGTAGTTGTTTTATGAAACATTTTGAATATGAATGAATGAATATGCCTTTATTTGTCATTCAATGAAGAATGAATTTTTATTTTATATTTTTATATTTTATTTCATAACATATCTGTAGTTCACCCACTGACACATAAAAATATTGCCAGATGCACAATTCAAGACAGCGACTGAAGAATGTTAAACCACAGCAAGTTTAATTATTTAAGCTACTTTTTAAAATATCTGTTAAACAGTCATTTGGGTATTTAACTTGTGTGAACTTGCAGCTACATCATCCATGTATGTTCAATTACTACAGCTTGAGCTACTACAAGTTCAGAGTTCTTCAGGTACGATGAGGCTCGCTGGTGAAAACTACAATAAGATGTTGCAGTCCTTTGCTGCATCATCTTCAAGCTCATTTTCTCAAGCTGTCTGCCTTCCCCCTCCTTTTTTTTTTTCAGTGTACCGCAGCCAATTTAGCTCAAAGCTTTTCCGAAAGTGGATTTCTCAGCGTTTTCACTCACTTATCTCCCTAAATCTTAATGGTTTTTGTCACACTGTGACACGCTCACTAGAAACTCTTGAGAGGAATCATGGCTGACCTTGGCTGCACAGAACCAGACACAGCATATTAGAGCAGGTAGCTTCAAAGAAAACAATATGCTACAAGCATGCAGATAACTCGCTGCCATCCACCTTGTGAGTAATGCTTTCCCCACTCCTTTACTGCAGATGCACCACAGCTTAGGTTTAAGCAAAAGGAGGCTGCGCAAAATTTCATCCGCACGTTTTAATTTAAAGATATCAGAGACCTTTTCAAATAATCAGGGAACTACTTAAACTTGCAAATTAATATGCAAGGTTGAAGGCAGAAAAGTTGAGGATAAAATGGAGAACATGTTTGAAAAACACTTCGCTAGCCAAGCTTGGATACATTTTTTTGACAGTTACAAATGTTTTTCATTAATACCCTCATTTCATTTTTGCATATGTGTCTTGCGTTTCAATGGTGTACTGAAATATGTGCCCCTAAAAAAAACTTGGTGACCCCCACCCCTCCCCCAAAACACGCTTTGGTCTGACAGGCTTAAAGCTTTAAAGATTTCTCCTGGCTATTTAGAATTAGCAGAACTTCAACAACATTAAAAACAAACCTTGTTTTTGAACAGTTGGGGGTTAAAAAAAACATAAATGCATATTTTATTATTATTAATTTTAAAAAAGCTAGTTGCCCTGAGTAAGAACAACTAGTCCTGTTACCAGTTTATCTCAAAGTGAGTATGAGTACTTTAGTTTGGGTTCTCACCAATACGGAGTACTGATACCGAGTACTTACGGAGTTAGAACATAGACATTACACAATGTCTTTAAAAGCACTTTTTTGTTTAGAATATAGTGGCTCTCTTTCCTTAAAGACCAACAGCCCCTCTGACTGGATCAAATCAAATATACAGCATGATTTATATTGCAAAAGTTTTAAATAAATAAAAATAACAAATATAATTTTCTTTCAACTTGTCCAACTTTTGCTGACAAACGTTTTACTTGAATGTAAAATGTAACACGTTCAAATAAATATTAATACCAGTATCGATACGGGTATTGGTATAGGTCCCGAGTATCGGGACATTTTGTACAAGTACATGCAAAAACGCTGGTATCAGGTATTGGGACACCACTAGGCTCAAACAGAATAACATATTAAGGTGTAGAAAGCCACTGACCTCAATACTGGGACGTAGGATGTGTGATGGTTAAACATTTTATTTAAAATATAAACTTAGAAGAAAACAAATAAGTTGAGCAGTGGTGGTGCTATTCTCAATGAGTAATGTTCAGTAATGTCAATGGTAAAAAAAAACTAAAATATACAACCTTAGTGACCTAACAGTAAGGTTACACACCATCATGTGCTACACTATGCTAGCACTCTGTCTGTCATGGAGTGTTAGCAGAATACATTTGTGTCTCTGATGCATATTCTTTAAAGCTTTTTTCCACAAGCTGTCTGCCTCCTCACCTCATTTTTGTTTCTCTGCACACTATATCTTGTTACACTATGCAACACTCTGTTAAGAACTCAAGTTGTGACAATATGCTTTGAAGTGTAATTTCTTTTGTCTTTTGTATTTGTCTCATCAGAACTGTGTATCAGTGGTATTCCTTTGGGAATCCTGTAAATCCAATGTTGTGTGGTTCCTGCTGTGCACGTATTGTCAGAATACCAACAACATCTCTCCATCTTCATCTTCATTTTCTACCCCTTATTCATTGTTGGGTCCTGGAGGCAACAGGTTCAGGACAGAAACCCAGACATCCCTCTCCTTAGCAACACCTTCCAGCTCATCCTGGGGGACCCCAAGGCATTCCCAGGCCAGAGAGGATACATAATCTTTGAAGCAAGTCCCAACAACATCTACACAGCCTTTTTGAGATATATATTGCATACTGTGTCTGGTCACATGATGTGCACCGATATAAGTCCAACTTTTTCTATTTGCCATTTATTCCAAAAGCACAGACCTAAAACAAACTCATATAAGTAGCAGTTGTGGGTTCTGTTTGCAATTTACCAAACTGACATGAGCCAGAGTAGAACAAGGATGAGCACTAGAGAGAAAAACAAACAGCCAGACATTTGGGAGTGAGACCATGGCTAGACGCTGACAGAAAACTTGAGTCCCATCATTACCACAAGCTCATGGAAACATCAATGTCAGAGATATAATGCAGTAATGTCATTCATCAAAACAAAACATCCCAACAAGTAAGTCCCAAACTGACCGCCAAGGACCCCCTTAATTTTGTTTTATAACAAACTACGCTTAGTGCTTCATAAACATGTCTTTATAATTTCATACTGTAACATAAAAAATGTTTAACTAACCAAAATATCCCCTACTCCAGTACCTCTTCAAACCTACAAGGGGATCTTGACCCCATTGTTGAGGATCTTTGCTATGGACAATAACAGTGTCACATCTTTTTGGAATGAAATAACTAATTACAGCTAAACTTATCAGAAAAAAAATAAATATTTACACATACATCAACAATGTTAGAACAAAGCGATATAAGACCTGAAAAAAAATTATGAAGTGTAGTTTTATTTTTCACCAAGCGTTCCGTTCATTTATGTGGCGTTGGCAGGACCTAAAACTTGCTCTGGGACCAGCATACAACCAGTTTGAAACAAGTAAAGCAGGGACTAAATAAAAAACCAAGTGATTATGTTCCATCATAGATACACGACTTCAAATGCTAGGACCAAAAACAACTTCTTTGCTGTATTGGAAAAATAAAGTGAGATCAATATGTCAATATCAAACATGAAAATATGGGTTATTTCCAAATACTAGAATATCTGACATTAATTTACCAGGTTAAGATCAACATTTTTTACAGTGTAAGACTGACAGTTTATGAATAGCTCCAAACGCACCTCTGTGCCACTCGACAGGTCATGATGTTAAAGATGACCTGGCAGAAAGCCAACAGCTAAACCAATCACACGCAGCCAGCTGTGTCACAGCCAGGTGCCATGGTTACCTGGCTGCTACGGCAACTGGGGTCAACATGCCCTGTCACACAATGATGAATGAGGTACTGGGGGGGGAGAAAAAAACATACAAGCACAAGTTTGCACATACGAGCATGAATGCACAGCCTGGCATGCAGGCCCACAGCGAGTACCGAGACAACAGGAGTGCAAATAGTTCTTGGATGTCTGCCCTGAAGCATCTGGGATTCAGCTTTTTTTTCCAAAATGAGAGGGAACAGGCCTCAGCAGCTTTAATTTCAGGTAATAAGCAAAAGAGAAAAACAATGGAAATGACCCTTATTTATCTTTCAACGGAATGTAAATATGCTGCACCAGAAAGTCACAATTCCACACATGTAATTCAACAGCTAATGGACAAACAGCTTTTTAACTAACCATAAGAAATTTCTTTCTGCAGTTTGTAACTTTCCTGCTGATTAGCTTAGCCTTTGCAAATAATGCAACTATTTTCCACAAATGTGGGTAATTTTGTTTAGCTTTTATGTCTTTTTCAAACTTAAAAATAAATGAAGGATGAAGAAGTTCTTGAGGGAATGAATATTGTTTATTACCTTGCATGGCAACAATTTTAAAGTTTTTGTGTATCATGTTTGTGCTCAGAGTGTGTGTTGGGAGGACTCACAGCTACCATAACAAATTCTAGCTCAATATTTGTTAAATCAATTGGTTTACAGCTTTTTTTTTAGTTTGAAAAGTTTGATTAGCTTTGATGACATCATTAATCCAGCTGGCTTTAAAAGTTAGTCAGTTGTAAAGGTATTTCCATGAATACTTTGAACGTTTCATTACAATCCATCAAGTTGTACATGAGATAGTTTGCTAGCAGGCAAGCTGCGTTGAATCCAAAAGTTAATGGTAAAGTTTTAATAAATACCTCATGCTATCTGAAAGCACTCTGAGTATGGGCTGGGGATGACTCTCAGCTACTACCACTCCAAATCTTAGATCGATATCTAAGATTTGGAGTGCCATTTTTATCTTTTCCAAGGTCAACTAGCTGTGGTGGCTATATGAAATGAAAACAATCAGCTGTAAATATCCAATAATTAATTTCTTAAAATTTAATTCATTCTAGTTCATGAGATCTTTTGCTAACAGACACAATAAACACAAGCAATTATATGATTACACTTTTCATGGCAGCCATTGCTAATTAAAACAGTGCATGAAAGTATAAATATTTACTAAATGGCCAAAGCTTACACCATACACAAAAGCCACAAAAAAGTTTCATCAAACACAAAGTCAGGACTACAATTAGTCATCAAAAAGACCAACCATCACAGAAAACTAAAAAAAAAAAAAGAGATAAGCCCGGCCTTCTGGGTCGTTTTAGAGGGAGTCTCCCAGGAGAAACTGGCGAAAGGATCAAAATGCGAAGTCGTGAAGAAAGGCAAAGAGGCTAGGGCAGAAATGGAAGGGAGAAAATGGACGATGGATAAAAAAGACGAGTTCAAGGGAAAAGAGTGAGCAGTCTAGGAGCCAAGGACGAAAACCGAAGAGAGTAGGTGTTTCTCTGACTGTATGTGTGTGTGCATGTGTCCGGGCATACAGAAAAAGAGAGCCAGTAAATCATGGCTCTTCTCTTGCCATTGCACTTAGCTAATGAAAAGCATCGCTACGCTACCTCGACCCCACTTAGAGCCAAGATGGGGAGGGGGTATGGGGGGGTAGACAGCTCATAAAGACAGCCTTCTGTTCTCCCACTCAGAGCTGACGCATAAACACAAATATGTCCTGGTATGTTAAATGCTTAGGATGTACAGAATATGTGTAAACCACTGGTAAAGGTGAAATTGCTTCATATCAGATTTAAATCCAATTTACAAAACTCATATGACTATATCTTGTTATAAATAAACAAAATGACTACCTACTTAAGTTTATTATTTAAACACTGAATAAACAGTAACCAATTTAACTGCAAGGTTTACTTAAAAGTCCCTTTGACATGTTAGACCAAAATTTTATTGGCAGTGGAAAAATATGTTTTCTGTGAACAATAGTCAGTATCAAATAGATTCTTGTACCAAAATGGAGCACTTAAAAAAATCAAAGTAACATTAATGTTAACTTGCAAAAATGTCTGAGGACTACTGAAAAAATCAAGTGTTGCAAATATGGTACACACAAGTTAAGTTTGATCTGCCTGAAAATGTGCACGCTAATACAAACCTGTCTTGGTAAACTAAGTTAGACTAGACAACCTGCTATTACCTTTAACTATCTGGTTGCCTTAAACAGGAGCAGAGCCAAGAGTGGCCTTGGCTATCATAGAAAAAATCTTTTTCACCCCAGATGCCACCCCAAACGCTGCTTTGCCAGCAGAATACTGGAGAGCCTATGCAGAAGGTTCATTTCAACTGCACTGTTCAAATAGATAATTCTCATGATGTAATTTTACATGGTAGTCACTGCCTGTGTAATTAAACCAAGAAACATGATTAGATCCTCAGCAAAGCGACATGAAGAAAGTTAAAGTTGTTTTCTGGGCCACCCTTGTTGTCAAATGAATCCAGGAGCAGACAGACACGAGGAGTACAAACATAAAATGATTTATTAACAAAACAAAAGGCTGACGTGGCAGCAAAAAACTTACAATAATGCAGGAAGGCACAAGGAGGCAAAGAGGACAGACACTGATGGGAAAAGCCATACAATGAACCACTGTGGGAATGGTGACCAAAGACCGGTTAAATACAAACTGAGGGAGAGAGGAGATGAGTAACACCTGGGGAAGAACTGACTGACAGGTGAGTGTGGTTTAATAGGAAATTCACTCAGACAGAACTGAGGTGAGAGCGTGAACACAAGAGGGAGATAGAACACAAGACACAGATCCTCACACATGTGTGACCAGTTGATCTGATTTTACCCAATCGCTAACATTTGGCGGTGACGTATGTAGTGTGCCAGCTCGACTGCGAAGGAAGCTAAGCTAAGAAGCTAACTTGAAAATGTGTGCACTGTAAACAATCATCCCTTACTGAGAGGAGAGAATTACAAGCCAAACGAAGGTCAAAGGAAGGCAATGGCCAGGCTACCACTGCCCTAAAGCCAGGGTCTTATTGGGATAACTGTTAGAGACTAGTCAAGAGAATCAAAACTGTGGGAAAAATTGCCAGATAAGATGCTAATATTTAGAAGTAGTCTTACTAAATGTGTACCTTTGTTGACAAAATGACTGGCAATAATGCAACTAAATTGAGTGTGGCGATTGCTAGATGGTCGGGCAGTTCTTGCAAATGTCTTGTGTGCCAATTATGCGTGAAATCAGGGAGCTGTGTCCTAGCAGTGAATGGATGAGATTTCTGAACTAGTATGAGCAAGACTGAATGTTCAAAGACATTGAAAGCATTGTTAGAGCTGACAGGTATACCGGTTGGTACCGATGACCAGTTTAAATTTTTTTATCATATAAATTTTCCATATAACGTTGCATTACAAAATCACACCCCTGAATTAACTGTTTCACAGCTAAAATTTTTCCTTGCTGCACTGCTGAACACAAATGGATAAAATAAAAAAATAGAAAGCAGCACAAATCAAGCTAGTGTTGTTGTAGGAGGTGTTTAGCAGGGGTCGACTGGCAATCCGGGCCAAAGGCCTGACCCTCTCAGCGGTCATTGAGGGGCAGGATGAAAGTATGGGTTCAGGTTGTGCTAGATTTTTTTTTTAAATAAACAATCGTGTGAAAATTTTGTGAAAATCTTAGAATAGCCTATCCAGCAGAACAAACCTAATGAGGTTAGTAGGAGTGTAGTATGCAATTCCTAGCCACTTTACCACTTTTCCCTCTCAATCAGTAGAGGATGTGGTTAACACACAGAGATATGCATGAAAAGAACAATACCATCAAACACCGTAATACTGGTATTTTTAAGAAATACAGTGTGATGTAAAATTTTGCCATATTGCCCAGGACTAATTATTGTAAAACATACATAGTATAAATGTTTTACAATACTATATACTAGGTAGGAAATTAGGTTCAAGCTACATTCTGTTTCTACAATTACAGTTAAGCATATTTTAGAAACACAAATACAAATACAATTTACATACCCCTCTGCCTTTTTTTAAGAATCTTATTGAACTTAAACTTTTTTTTAAATGATCCGTCATGGTGCTTTTTAAGCTTCTCCATCTGGAACCAAATCCAGACACTCAAAAACCACACATATACCATGAACACAAATGTCCCCACATCCATCTTCATTCCCAGATTTAAAGCCAACAAGCCTCTTCTGATCCAAAAGTCCACATCTGGTTCCACTTAATGCACACTGAAAGGGAAGTCTTTCTGCATGAATAGGAAGAATGCTTTTTTTTTAAACAAAAGAAAAACAATGCAGGTCATGCTGGAATGAAGATGTACAGTATCAGTTTGCTTTACGAGGTAATTTGACACAAACTCTGTAACCCATGAGTTGTTCAGCCAGTGTCCTCTAATGTGTAATAATCTTTCTCCAAGGCCCAATAGTGAAATCAATTCAGTCATTTTGAGAATAAAAAGACACTGAACTCATTTAAGCTGAAGTTGATTGTATTTCCCCCAGCAAAACTGGCAGTCCAGATGAAAAACATTTTTTTCTTTTGCAGTTTAATCTACGTTTTGAACAAAAACACACATTTTGAATAGACACATGATAAACCAAGGAATTTTCTGAGTTATCCCCTAAAAATGGGGGTAATAAAGGCCCCAAAACCATCTAAAACACTGGATTAAATGCTTGACTTGGTCATGCAGTCCAGACCCTCGACCCCATCAGTCACCCCTCTTCTCCTTAGGTGAAACGGCAGAACCACACCTGCTTTCAATTTCCACCAAACTGAAATTCTCTCAGGAACAATGGCTGCCTTTGTTAAACAGAGACCATGAGGAAAAACAAAAATGAGAAACATAAAGAGATGCTGGAGTCGGGATGATTTTGGACATGTTTGGATCTTAAAGACTGAGTCAGCATTCACAAGAAGTCAGTTTATATAAACCCTTGAACTCCAAGGCAGAGTGATGGAATCTACACAAGACTGTACTGTTGTACAAGTGCTGCACAAAACGTTGGTTGCATTTCCTTTACAGGAGGCTTAGAATGATGGATGAGGGTCATGGATGATTGTTTTTGTACTGTGACCTCACATTACTCCCTATTCAAAAATCTCAAGAATATTTAAGGACTGAAGGGCATGTTAAAAAATGGCTACAAATTGAATTTGAAAAAAAGCATCAGACTGAAATGTAAAGCCAGAGTGGAAGGTCTTTTAAAACTGCATTCCATTGCACAAATAAATTATCTTTATTTTGCTTCTATTTAAAGTAGAAAAAACAATGAAAGGGTGTGTTTTAGAGTGGGGATGCCTCTTCAAAAACAAGTCACCCTCATACAGTATGGATGCATTTCCAGGCTCCCAGTGTTTCCCCAACCATTATATAAGGAGGGAGGCCCACCCTCAGTGGAACTGCCCGCCCTCTCTACCTTGAGTTCCGTTACTTCCAGACAGGGAACTGAGAAAGTGGCTTTGATTTGTCAATTAAGCACTCTGTTATCTCTCCACTCACTGACAACTACTGACATTAGTAATGGTAGCGCTTTGCTAACACCCTACCACCACTCCAATTGCCCTGCCCAAGACCAGTAATAAAGAGGGAAACACAGATTCTATTCTGGTTTTACTCTTAAATGTCCACACATCCATTTTCTAGACCAGGGGATGTCCAATCCTGGTCCTCAATGTAATCCTGCATGTTGGTTTCTCTGACACAACAGACCTGTTTTGAAAGAATGGGTAATTAACAGGCTTCTGCAGAACACATTAAACCACTGTTTGAGAGATAGACTACCATCACATTCACCATAGCTTCTATCCAGGTCATTTGCAAGTGCACTGATTAAAAAAAAAAAATAAATTTAAAAAAATAATAATAATAATAATAAAGTGGTGACACAACTCAGGAACAATCATAAGCCCAATAGAAAATAACAGGTGTAACTGTAAAAAAAAAAAAAAAAACACCTGAATTTAAAACTGGGGGACTGTCTCAGGCTTCAACATTTGTGTGCAAATTTTCTCCAACTCATGTGGAAATAATGGAGCGGGTTTTTATTCTGGTTATAACCCCCCAGGGACATTCTTCTCTGTGATTATGACTTCATCACTGATTGCCAGCCCAGAATTACCCATAATCATTACTGTAAGCTGAGCAGGCTTTGACACTATGTAAGCACCACAAGGACAAGTACGGGAGCAAACCTCGTGGAAAAAACAATCGATGATGTATTTCAAATGTCTGTCTTGATTTTAAACACTCTTGTATCTTTCATTAAGAACGTCATCCAAGTCAGACTGATTTACAAGACAGATAAAAGGTTGGAATGTGATATTAAACAATGCAAGTGTGTGTGTGTAGTTTTATGTAGCTGAAAGATATCTGCCTTTGAACAGTTGTGTTTGAGTGTTCAGCTGAGATGCAGCCGGTATTCTGTTTGTGCACGTGTGCGGTATGATCAATATAAGGTGTAGACAGAGACACAGCAATCAATCAGCTGTGATCATCAAGTCTGGGAGGCCTTTTGATCATTACTCTGCAGCTAATGAACCTAGACTTGCATGCTGGCTAATAGAATAGAATAGAATAGAATAGAATAGAATAGAATAGAACTTTATTGTCATTCAACACAACATCAGGGATGCAATGTAGAATGAATGAAATGAGCTAATGAGCTCTGCTGTACTTAACCCTGTATTTTAGGTATAGACAAAGATAAAATCAGTACATAAAAACACAACTAAGATGTAGTTTTAAACTGTGTATTGTTAACAAATATGGTTTCTTGGTGTTACCTATCAACCACTACATTAGTTGTAGATATGTGACTTGTCGTATTTGTGGCCGATGTAATACTCTGACACACTGAAGGTCCACTAATCAAGAACACAATAAGATTGCAAAAAGTCTTAGCTGCTGTCAGATCCATTTTTGGCTTACAATCTATAAAGCTGTTTGAGTTATACCTACTGTTGTGTTAACTAAGGTTGATTTGCTATAAGTAGTAAGTGCAATTTTCAGATTATACATGGCGAGTGCTGCAGATTTTTGCTCAAAATCGGCAAAAAATAACCGAGTCATATCTATGTTTCTGCCTGCTATGACTGATTAACTGAGATGATCATGCTGAATTGGGTTCAGTCTTCGTTATACATATATATCCAATGATTACTTATAGACTTTCATCAACATTTGTAACTCATTACATTAACTAGAGGATTAGATCACATTTGGCCAAACTAAGCACATTTTCAGATTCCTGTTTTTTAAGCTAATTTTGTCCTGATATGAGTGGTTCCAGAGCAATGACGTGATTTGTCTTGCAAATCCGTAAGACCCCTGGAAAACCGGAGTGAATGCTATTTTGAGTGTATTCTAATGAGGATTTCTTAACATTTGAAAGAGGAAACTTCAAACCATATTTGGATGTCGGGATTTCCCAGCTTATGTTAATAGTAGCTTTACCAGCGCATAAGGAAAGTAGCAAAAATAGGTCTTTAATGCTCAAATTTATCATGTTAGTTGTTCATGCTGTTCAGTGCTTCAAAACTTTAGGATTATGTTTCAGATATTTCTTTCAAGGCACTAATACATGAAGTACTTATACTTCATATTTTGACAAAATTTAGAAATTGCAGTGTTTATCTCACCACTCTACCTTGTGACATAATCTTTGTTTGATGTGACAGGTCACATTTGTCTAATGATTCATGAGGTGTTTCCTAACAGACAAGACTGACTCAAGTTAATGATATAATTTTGGACTAAAATCTGTAGCACTAGTAGTATGTGTTTGGTTAGGTTAAGAGGGTGGTTCCCATCATTGGTCCTGGAGGAACCCTATCCTGCATGTTTTAGATGTTTCCCTCCTTTGACACTTTGTATGAATGGGTGATTACCAAGTTTCTGACAAACTTGAAGATCTGCTGAAGAACAACTAAAACATGCAGGATTGTGTTCCTCAAGGACCAGGGTTGAAAACCACTAGGTTAAGGCACCAAAACTACATTGTTACAATTAGGAAAACGTTTTGGCATGTAGCCAATGTAAAATTTGAGACCACATTTTTCTCTTTAGCATCTTTTCATTTTTATTCCTTTTAGGCTTCTGCAGCACATGATACCAGCAGAAAACATTAGCAGGTGTTCTTGCAGTGTTTCAATGTCAACTTTCTGCATTCATCTCTGCCTATGTCACCCAAATTTGGTAATAAGAACACATCTTAGATAGTCATAAGATTAAACTTTCAGAAGAAAATTTCAAAAGGTATGTAGTTTAAATGTACTCTTCAAAACCATAAATGCTAAAAAAGAAAAAAGCAAAGGCCTAGCATTTCTCAAAGGAAAGCATATCGCCTGCTTTCTTTTTATGCCTGAGTTTCTCATGATTGTCTTTAGCTGACATGGAACATTTTTACAGCCATTTTAGTCAAAACTTGAAAAAATAGCATTATGCTTAATTGAACATCATCTGTTACCGCTTGAAGTATCTGTTATAAATGACTCAGCTACCAAATTTTATCTCATTATCTGTAAAATTCACTGAGGTGTAACCATTAGGCTAAAGTTCAGTGTCAACCATTTTGAATTGAGTCGATTCCAAAAGTTAATCAGAAAGTAATTACTGACCATGGTTGTACTACACTTCAGTTTCACTGAAAACCATTTAGTGGTCTCTGCAATATTTTGCTAGCACTTCAGGCACACAGGCAAAAACCTAGTCACCTGCCTTCAGCTTTTCGGTATCGAGCAATGATAAATCCACGGCTATCCATTGTATAGCACTGAACTGTCCAACCTGCTCCACCTTAAACAATTTAAAGAAAAAAATTGTAAAAATTTTATTTTAAACATACTGTAAATAGCAGACAAATTTATTTTGAATAATCTAAAGCTGAATATACTATAAAAGATCTCGACTGGCCTCTACTAAACTACATGGGCTGAAATCTAGACTGGGAAATGGGGGCAGAGTGGTGCCCAGGGGAAGTGTCCTGAAGTTGGGTCAGGGGGTAGCTGATGGGGGCCCTCGGGGTCTGGAAGGAGGCAGCCGGTCAAAACAGATATAAATCACCTGGTCATGGATACGCAGAGCACTGTCTCGCCAGAGTGACAGCTACTGTCTCCGAGGATGGTCTGAGTCGTGCAAATCCAATGACGCGGGCCACACTGGCACTGACCCGCGAATGAGCTGGTTTGAAAATGGGAGCATGGAGGAAGCTCTGGTGGAGGGCTGGAGGGATGCCTGGGACACAAAGTCCCATTGGAGGCTGTTATCTAAAACTAGGTCTGAGTGCAGTTTCATGTCATGTGGAGGTGAACGTCAACATCAAAAAAAGTCAACGGCCTCATTATCAACGCTTATAGATCCTTAGAGTGTAATGATTAAGTATACTCCTGTATGGGATTATCTCTCTCTGTTCAAGTGAATACATCTTGAAGTTAATCTGATTCAAGATGGCATAGCCAGCTGATATTAGAAAAACAGAGAAATTATTAAAACTCTGTCAATTTTACAAATAGAGCTAAATTAGGTGGGAAACTAATGGAAACTAATTTCCAACACAGACTCCAAATGCTACACTTTCTGAAACACCTTTACTTTAAATGTTGGTATTAGTCACTGGCATCAACTTGTTTGTCTGCAAGAAAAATATTTCAAGAGGCATTGCACAAATTGTCAAGGCACTCTCAAGCTAATTTAACAATAATGAGCTAAAACTGTCCCACATAACAAAATTTGTCAGGCCCATCTCTGGCCCACACAATGCACAAACACTCGGCCCAGATATCACAAAGATTGTTGTCCCTTTCGTGGCCTAGATATGGTTTGCCAGAGGTGGTCCATGCATGGGCCTGCACCACATAAACCAAATCACAACTGTGCCAGTGGTAGGCCATCTTAAAACCAGTGTCATTATTGCCATACTGGGCCCACATCTGGTTGACAAACCCCTTGCCTTGCCAGCAGTTCCAGCTTGACACCAGATCCGGCCCACACCTGTCTGCTATAGCTACTTCTCCACAGGCATTCCTTTAAGCATTTGTATTGATTCAACATCAGACAAAAGTGTCTCCATTTCCAGTTCCTTTGAGGTTTTTTTTTGGGATCCACCCCAGCGGAGGGTCCTGGCCTGTAACACCGTGTATTGTGCGCAAGTGATTTTGACTTCAGCAGACTCTGTGGATTGACTGAGCCAAGACAGAACTCGCAAACTCCTCCTGGAGAGACATGCAAACCTTTTTTTCTATTTTAGGAGATGAGCATGGAGCTTAAGCTCGACAGAGCAGTCCGAAATGAGCAGGTATACCAGGAAGTTTTAGACAAACTGGCTGCCCACAGTTATACATTCAATTAAAAACAGCGCTGCAACAACTAAAACAAAAACAAGTCAGACTGTTGAACGATAAAACCACAATAGCGGAAGCTGCCCACCCACAATCACACCCACAGAGTGAGGGGCACACTGCCATGGAGACTCACGAACACCTGAGCAATTCAAACAGACATGAAACAATCAGTTGGAGACTTGGCAATGGAGAAGATGCTTAAGTATGGTCATACGGTAGGAGCTGAGTTATAGTTTGAGCATTAATACATAGATGTTACAATATGTCATGGAGGTCAGGCATAAAGTGAGGGCTGGTAAAATAACTGATTACCAGAGGAAAAGTCCATTTCTAGTACACCACAGGCCACACACACACACACACACACACACAGGCATCACAAACTCACACAGAGGTGTCACACGCAGAGGCATGGCAGGCAGTAACCGTCCAATCAAAGGCCGATTGATTTTCAGAGCTCTCTGGGGATTCCGTTCGGTCAATAAGAGACTCTGTTAGACAACTCGGGACATGATGGATCTGCCATACGTCCTGCCTGACGGCGCTGCAGCTGCCTCCTGCTTCACTCCAACACACAACAAGGTTTCCCACAAGCTTCCATATCCTCATGTCTACAGCAGTGGTTGAATGTGAAGGCTGATAGTTGATTGATTTTTGCCAATGATTATTAGCAAAATATCTCATTAACCACTGGATGAAATTTATTATAACTTGCAGAAAGTAACTCTGACTTTTGAAGTGAACCTAATTAAGATGGCTGCCACAACTAATCAACCTAAAGAAACACAAAAATGCCTAGAACTCAGTCATTTTTAAGATTTGAGCTCAAATTTATTGTATCCTAGAGTTATTCGCACCAAATGCTTTGAGTGTTAAATGTTGCACATGATGTTTGAAATGTTGCCATTATCTATACAGATTTAACACTGTTTGGCTGCTATAAAAATATACCACTGAACATATTTTAATTCAGCTTTCAGTAAATACTTATGCAGTACCTCTGAAACTGATTACATACAGATATATACTCCAAATGCTTGTTGTGTGAAATCTTTGCTAAAAACTTTAGCTTTAATTTTTTAATCTTGTTTGTTTCCAAAATACCTCATGACATCACTGGACAAATTTTAATAAAAAATTTCAGAAAGTAATCATCAGATATGGATCTATAACTGATTGGCTTTTGGCGCCAATTCAGTTTAACATGACTTTCACAGCTAATCCCAATTAGCCATCCCAAAATTGGTTATAATGCATTTTAGTTTTACAGGTAAGTTTAAACTTGACTTGTGGAATTAACTGACAGGGTGGTTGTGTTTGAGTGGTTAAGGGAGTCGTCCTCTAATCAAAAATTTGGAAGTTTGATTCCCCGCTATTCAGTCACATGTCCAAGTATCATTGGGCAAGACATTTAACCCCCACTGCCTCTTTCACGGAATGTGAGGCCTTTAGTTTGAAGAATGGAAAAACTTTATTTAGCACTGAGCTTAAAACACTGACTGTGATTGGATCAGTATAGGAGAGACCTTTTTTTATAGAGAAAATAGTAAACTCATTTCTCTGTTCTGATACTGGTTGTGTGGAGCATGTTTTGCATTTTGCAGATCAGTAATGAGCTCACATTGACCAGCGCTGTAGGAAGCAGCTTGCATTTGTGGCCTTTTCTGTCGGCACGTCAAATCTAATATTCTTTCTCGGCGTGTGGGGCTGATAAATTATTAATAGCGTGTATTTGAGGAGCTTTCTCTGAGCCAACTTCTTGCACGTCACTCAGCCTCTCTTACTCTTCTTGCTGCTGATGTCACACACACCCCCACCCCCTAACATCCGTCTGGTTCTCCAACTCTCTTCGATGTTCATCTAGTTGTTTTTGTTGTGAACAAGGAGGGTGATGATGCAGCATTAGAGAGCCTTGCATCTGGAACTCTCAATGCTTTGCTTTGTGTGTGTGTGTGTGTGTGTGTGTGTGTGTGTGTGAGAGAGTGTGTGTTTGTAGGGGGGAGCCTTTCCCTGCATCCTGCCTCTTTCCTCTTGCATCTAAATGGCTCTCTTTTCCACTGCAAGCTGCACAAAAGTAGGGCAGATGCCTCATTTACACTCGGGTGCTATCAAAACACATCGTGTGCACATTATACAACTGTAAATGTGATAAATCGTGGGTCTTAACAAACAAACAAGGCGAAATACATGAAAAGCAACAAAATGTATTTGGTGCTATGTTAATGACCCTTAAGTTTTTTTCTTTTGTTTTGCTTTGTTTTTATGTAGGTGAACAATATCTGAAAATAAAGTCCTGCCTTTCTTGCCTGAGTTAAAGGCTAAAAAAGCTTTTCTCCTACCATTATCCAAGGAGGGAGGACAGGCGCCAATCTCAACGGAAGAGCCCGCCCTGCCTACTAAAATTCCTGCCCCCTGCCACCAATGACATTTCTTTTACTTCCAGACAAGAAGCGGAGATTGTAGCAACATGATAAGTGGCTTCGACCTAGCATTAGCAAAGTAGCATTCAACTAACCCCGACCCGCTTGACAACCACTGCCATTATTAACGTAGCACTCTTCTAACAACTCTCCAATCCCCCCATATCCGACAACCCCCTACCAAGGCCAGTAACATTGGGGAAACAAAATCTTTTATCCATCCATCCATATTTTCTGCTTATTCTGAGTAGGGTTGCAGAGGTAACAACTTGAGCAGGAGGCCCTGACCTCTCTTTCCCTTGTCAACTCGTCCAGCTCTTCTAGGAGGATTCCAAGACATTCCCAATCGAAAGGGCTTGATGTCATTCAGGACATGGCAATTTGATACACTTTTCAATACAGAGCTCACAATACAAAATTACAATACAACACGGTCCTACAGTGGGTATCAAGTTATTTGACAAACAGGAAACAGTTTGTACAAATAAATGATGTAAGATCTGAATTTTGTAATATTGTATGTGGGGTTCCACAGGATTCTGTACTTGGACCAAAGTTATTTATTTTATATTTGAATAGTTGACATGGAAATCTCACATAAATCACTTAAGAATAAAAATAGCCAAATCTATTGCAGTTCTGTACAAAGTAAAGGAGTTATTCAATGATAAAGCTCTGTTTATATTGTATAACACAATAATTGTTCCACACTTAACCTTTTCTATTGAAGTCTGGGATAAAGTGTGCAAAACAATTACAAATCCTATTTTTATTTTACAGAAAATAGCTGTAAGAATTTCCAGAAAACATTACTGTCACCCATTGAATATATTATTTTGTAAATTGAATTTATTAACATTTTATGAGTTGGTTGATCAAAATTTTTTGCAGATTATGTATGAGGCTCATAAAAAAATTTACCTTTAAACATTCAGTAACATTTTGTTATGAGAGTAAGTAATTATAATCTCAAGGGGCTTGAGATGTTTGTTAAACCTAAAATTCAAACAAATTTGAAGGACCGATTCAGTTCAAGGAACAAGATTGTGGAATAATCTGTAGAGTGATTATAAAAATGCTGGTTCAATGTATTTTTTTAAGAGTGATAAAAAAAGTTTGTTAATAAAATTAAATTGTATAATGTATATCAAAAGCTGTTGTTTGAGAAGGAATTGAAGCTTTTATTTTGTTTTGTTTCTTGATTATTATTGCTTGAAATTACTTTTGGAAAAAATATTTTTTTCTTCTTTTTGCCTCCTTTCATTTTAATTGTGATTTGTATTTTTTTTGTGTGTGTATAGAATTTTTTTTGGCTTTTTAAATGAAATGACAAAAAAAAGAGAAAAGAAAGTACTTTTATTGGTATTCGGCATCGGCGAGCACCCAATCTGAAGTACTTGTACTCGTACTTGGTTTTGGAAAAACTGGTATCGGTGCATCCCTAATTCAAAGAAAGAAAATTAATATGATATTGTTTAAAAAATAATAATGTATTGATTTATCGATTTTTATGCACAGCCCTAGTTTCTCAGTCCTGTCCTGGGTTTAACACAGGGTCTTCTCCCAGTTGGACATGCCTGAAGCACCTCCCATTGAGGCATCGTGGAGGCATCCTTACCAGATGCCCAAATCAGCTCAACTGGAGGAGCAGTGACTCTACTCCAAATCTGGTTGGGGGAGTCATCCTAGAACCGGAAGGTCGCCGGTTCGATCCCTCGTTCCAGCTGTCTCAGTTGTTGTGTCCTTGGGCAAGACACTTTGCCTCTGATGTGTGTCCAATCAGTGTATGAATGTGATTGGCACTGATTAGTCTCCATAGATGATTGTACATGTTAGCTTTGTAGGAGATCTATTAGAGTGCTGTGTGAATGGGTAAATGAGGGCACAAATAGTGTGAAGAGCTTTGAGTATCCTGGTTGGATAGAAAGGCGCTATATAAGTACAGTCCATTTACCATTTACCATATCTTATGTTACAAAATTATGAAATGTTTTGGTTAAAACCTAAAACAATCTCATGTTCAGATTATGTGTCATGAAAGACTCAGTTACTACCAAACTAAATTTTAACTTAATATGTGCAAAATTGACTGACTGAGTCATTTTTGTGTTTTCTAAGGTCAATTAGATCAATTAGACTCCAAAAGTCAACTAGTTTTAGATGCAGCCAATCATTTTTTTTGATTGGTGGTAGCTGTGCTTCATGCTATATTTTACTAACAGGCAGACACATGCACACAGCAGGGAATGAGATGAGAATTCTCAAACACAAAATCACAAACTTTGTGGTTATTCAGACATATCTCAAGTCAACTTCTCGTGTGTACTTTTTTGGGCTGCTTGCTTGCGTAAAGAAAGCCCCCCAGGTTCCTGACACTCTCAGTCAGTCCCAGATAGATGGAAGAAGTGAGCAGCAGCAGATTAAATTATACAGGAGAGCCCAGAAATAGCTCCAGCACCGGAGTTGTGTGGACTCAAACGCAACAACGCAAGTCGCCGCAGAAAAGTCAGCTTGATTAGTCCTGCCTGGATCACCAAACGGATTAAGGTTTCTTCTTTGTGCAGCTTTTTGATGCTCCATATGACAACTATGAGGAGAGCTGATTGAACAATACTGTACATTACATTAGTAAAGGGTGGTTTTGTTTTAAGATTTCTGCCATTTTTTGGCAAACAAGCTGAAACCTTCAGCAAAGCTTTCATCTTTAACCAGTAACCTCGTCAGGCTTCACATGACCACAACTCAAGTAATTCATATGCATGACACTGACCAAGGTTTTTATCTTTCAAAAATAATCCAAATATTTCCATTCAATGATGTTTGCAGACCTCCGCTAGTCTGTGTTGGTGGTCTCTTACCCAGAACATGCAGGAGAGACAAACCCAGGTCCTGGCCCTGCCTGCCAGAGCAGAGGGCAGCGACAGAGACACAGAGGGCATCCTTAGATCAGCTTTTTCGCGGCTCACAGCTGGAATCCACGGCATTCCCTGAAATTCCCAGCGTTTTCACGCAGATTTGGGCTGTGTAGATCCATGCTGTGAGATGCACAGAGGACTCAGGAGAGGAATGCTCTCATTTTCTCTCTGACGGCTTTTAGTCAGCCTCCCTCCCCTCTTCCACTCCTGCTTCCTCCAGCTCTCCCTCTACCTCAGTTCTGCTTTCCTCTCTTGAAGTGTGGTAACTTTATTCCAAGGAGCATTTGTAGGAAAGGGGGGAGGTGGTGTCCTAGCCTTTACTCTTTCTCCCTTCTCCTCAAATGATCCTTGCTAGTCCCTCCTTTCCCCCCCTTTCTCGGTCTTTTTCACACATGCATACACACACAGTCTGTACACTCACCATCCTCCACCCTCCTTGGCTTCCTTGCATTGCATACCTCACCTCTAGCTTTCCCTCCACCTCTCTCCTGCAAAGCGTGCTCACTCATGTCTGCGCTAATGTCACTTCAATTTTTCATCGGCAGCCCCTTCCTGTTTCCAAATCGGCTCTCCTCCTGCAAAATATCTGCAGGACAAACTGGCCGCTGTGACGCAGCGGAGAGCCAGATAAATCTTTGTGCCTCCTTGCAACGGAAGAAAATGAATATTTACACACAGATTTAAATGATGGATGATGCTTGACTTTTGGTTGGTTGTTTTTTTTCTTCTTCTTTATTAAAAAGTTGGGCATCTCCCACACAAGTATTTTCTCTCTTGCTATGTGGTATCAAATAAGCGGGCAGGAGCGAGAGATTCAGGTCAGTTAGAGCTGTCTGACACAATAAAGAACAGACATGGAAAGTGCATGACAGGATGAAGTCTTTGCTAAACCACTGGCCTACTTTACAGTGGTCTCAAAAACTGTAGGAAGTCCAGGATTAAAATAGTTGATCAGTGCAGCTTTTCCAAGAATAGTGTTGAATACAAGACCAAGAGTTGCTTGGTGCACTTGTTTAACCTTTTTGTTTAAATTTGGATTCTGTTAAGTTAAGCTGTATACCTAGGGGGCCACCTATTTTTTCCAAAAAGATTAAAAAAACTTTGGGTATTTTGCAATAAGGTAATCATTAAGTTCTATTGTCACACTACTTGTGTAATGAATATCTGATTTTATCATGGTTTTATTGCATGCTTCTGAAAAAACAATATCCAACTTTATAATTAATATCTTATCTGTTGTAGATTCTGCTGAGATGAAGGCCCTGTCACATTATAACGTTTAGGACAACTTTTGCCAACTTGTGAAAATTTAGTTATGACTAAATTACTCTAATAGGTTATATATTTAATCTAATTGTTATTTTATATACTCTTTTCCAAAAGAGGCTTCCAGTAGTTTTTTTTTATTTTTTTTATTCTACCTTCAATATAGACATCTTTAGTGTTGGAAAGAAAAATTCATATGTTGGCAGAAGTTATCTAAAGCATTTTAGTGTGATATTACTTTACCGTCTAGTCTGATTGGTGCTAATACCAAAGTGATTTTCTGCCATTTTAAAATGACTCAAACCCAAAAAATGTAGCAAAATTTTCTGCAAACCTTTTTTTATCAAATTGACTTTACACTGTCAAAAATGTCAATATTTGTATCGATACTGGAACACTGGTATACTCTAGTGAATGTGTTACATTTGTACATCTCAAGTGAAAAGTTGGTCTGTTCTATGTTTATTAAATTTATACTGATTGAATTATTATTTTTTATTTCATTTATTGCAATGTTATATACCATGCTGTATATTTGATTGATTCAGCCAGAGGGGCTGTAGGCATATGACTCACCTTGTTCTAAATAAAAGAAATGTGCTTTTAAAGTCATTGTGTAATGCTTAGGTTCTAACTCGGTACCCGTTATTGGTGAGTGTACAAACTGAAGTACTCTTACTCAGTTTGAGGAAAAACTGGAATCGGGGCACCACTAGTTCATACAGTAGAATTAGCATAAACTTTTATGAAATCTTTTGTAACTGAACTTGTTTTAAGATGGCAGAAATCCACTTTGGTCTTGACTTCACTCAAACTGCACATTAGTTCATCAATCCTGTCTGACTTAAACTACTTTTTAAGACAGAAACCACTCAAACAGCTGTCTACAACAGGTAAGATACTAACACAAGCCCTGTCCATCAATTTTAATGCAAGAAACCATCACTAGATCCCATCAGATGACTAAATAAACCTAAAGAGCTCAGGACATAAATGCACTCAGTGTGGCAACAGGAGTCTAAAAATGAGCTTTCTACTGTTGGTTTGTAAACAGAGCAGTCACCATTTTCGTATGTAGATTAAGCATGTTTTATTATTTAAAACTGGGTTTATGTTTATATTTCACTGATTTGTTTCACACAAACACAACTAATATGATGAAAATAATTTAAAGCTTCCATCTCACCTACTTCAGCATATATCCAGTGTGCACATGTATGTAAGCGCTACATAGCTCTTGGTAAGTGCCTACACTGTGCATGTGTGTGTACTTAGAAACCACAGCCCTAAATCAACATTATACCAGTTGCACAGGGACATTACATCACTTCACAGTCAGATCCATAAAAGGCTAAGAGCCAATTCATTTTGAGAAAACACCCTCTATTGATCCATGCTGTTCTCCATCACTTCCACTGTAACAGTTACTACAATCTATAGACTAACCTGACACATAATCTCTGTGTGTATTTGTGTGTGTGTAAGTCTGCCTCTACGTGCGTTTTGTTTACATTTAAAAAAAGTATTATAATGGAAAGTGTACAGAAGAAATCACATTAACCCATGGGATGCTTGTTAAATGGAATTTAGTGCATGTGTTTAATACATTACTGCCATTATTTGCCTACTCAGAATTGGTCTAAACTAAGTAGCTAGCAGCCTCTAGTGGTCTTCAAACAGCCCTTAAACACAATCAGCAGTTCAATGCATATTTTCTCCCACAAACATAGCCTTTTTCTCCCATTTGTCGCTTCTTGTTAAGCCTGAACAACCAGTTATAAAATTCGGTACCAGCAGATTTCGATGCTGCTATTGGGACTGCTGGGTGAATCAGTTTTGCACAGTGAGGTCAGGCTCTTATTCCCAATGCGACATGTCAGCGCTCACTGAAAACAAGCAGACGGAGAAGCACGGGTGTGTGCGCGCACACAGACACACACACACACAGACTTGAGCATTTGAAAGGAGACTTGAACTTTCTATGTGAAATGATTTTAGACCAGTAAAACTCCTCATTACAATGCAGGAAAAGGACATTGGCAGCCTGTGCTATCTGTCCAGCTATTGACACTTCAGTCTACTTAAATCCAAGTCGCCCTCACAGGGAATATGGCAGCCAGATTAGCTTTCCTTCTCCGGGGTCCAAGTGAAGAACACATCGCAGGTCCACCAGATAACTGGATTTGACCTAGTTTGGCTGTCAGAGGGGAAATGCAACCCCTGGCTTTACAAGACTATAAAATGTAAGTATTTGAATGTACAATTTATGTTCTTATTCAAATGTTAAATTAATTGCTGTTAAACAAGTCTTCACATAAACTCTAAGGGTCTGATCCACTAAAGGTTTGCGTGTATAAAAATCCTGTGCAAACTTTATAGCACTTGCAAAGTTGATTTACTAACTGTGTGTACCAAGGATTGCTTTTGTCAAATGAGTAAAATAGCAGACACAGTCCATTCAACATGTTTACCTTCATGAACATGCAGAATATATGATTATCAAAACATGCAAAACACTTGGAGGGGGATATGCAAATGTTGTCATTTAGGACTTTCAATGTGATTTACCAAACCTAAAAATTTGCTGTTTTTGCATTTATGTTTTGCACGTTTGCAAGGCAGGTGCAAACTGGCACAGTGTTACAAACAAATGTCTGTAGTTATTGTGGCAAGTAGGAAGCCTTGGTACAATGACAGACAGCAGAGAGAGAATGTTCTGTGAACATGTCAACGTACTGTCAGGAATAAAACTATTAGATACGTCCAGTTAGGTCCATATATTTTTGACAGAGACAACATTTTTCTAATTTTGGTTTTAGACATTACCACAATGAATTTTAAACAAAACAATTCAGATGCAGTTGAAGTTCAGACTTTCAGCTTTAATTCAGTG
>JARVJO010000186.1:15901344-15913287 GCA_031762555.1 Cynodonichthys magdalenae | reverse complement strand
AGGAACGTAGACCGACCGGTAAATCGAGAGCTTCGCCTTCTGGCTCAGCTCTCTCTTCACCACGACGGACCGGTACATATATACCGGTATATATCAATAATTTGCACAGAAAATCTTGGTAGATCACTCACAACATGTCCATTAATATGTGCATTTTTTTAGTTTGTGTGCACAAACTAAAACTTGGTTTTGTTGGATCTTAGTACAACAAGTCTTCACCTTACTGGTTCCCTCCACCCCCAGAAACTTGGGGAAAACACATCATATGCTGTCTTGCATTATATTTTATTGTGTTACTGTAATACACTGTGACACAGTGGCTCAGTTCAGCGTGAAGGTTGTCAGATCGAATCCTGGCTCGAGGACCTTTCTGACTAGAGTTGGCATGCTCTATCTGTGCATGTGTGGGTTTTCTCTGGGTACTCCAGCTTCATCCCACAGGCAGGGTTGCCAAATGGAACATACTAAAGTGTTTTACTGTTCCTTTAAAATGATCAGAATATATATATATATATATAAAGTTCCTCCAAAATCCAAGGCCTGCCTAGGTGTGAGTGAAAGCGTGAATGGCTGTTTGTCTCTATGTGATCCTGTGACCCATCCAATATGTACCCCGCCCCTCACACAGTGACTGCTAGATATGGGCACCAGTGACCCCCGTGACCCTGAAAGGAAGAAATAGATATAACGGTAAATATAATGGATGGATGGATGTGTTGTTTTGTATCCTATTACATGTTTTGTCGTGCTTCATATTGTTATACATATCAACTGTATAATGTTTTGTATTTTGTCTGATATTGAGTTGTATCATTCTTTGTTATCATTGTAACATAAAATCTAATATTAATTTCCACTTAGGGATACAAACTTCCAAAACTTACAAACTTATATTGTCATTGTTATTCACTTTATCATTGTATTGTATTGTATTATTTCACACAGAATTGTATCATATCAAATGCTTTTGGAAAACTCATACATTTATATATTATACATTTGTATATACTGTGCAATTACAAAGGAACAGGACATAGTTGCTTTAATAGTCTGAAATCAATTTAAACAAAGTAAATCTTAAAAAATGAATGAGAGAAAATTAATGGAAGCTGAGGATTTGGTGCCTCCTCATCTGGTACTGAGAAGCCATCACATTAAAGCTTTAATGCTGGAATAACAAAGCATCCATCAAGCTCTGGTGGTGCAGAGTACAGTGAGCCATTCAGGGAAAACATCTACCACACTCTGAGAACAGTACCTGGGCACCGCTCTCTGCAGACGCCTGACATTTCTCAGTGTGGAGGGTAGCATTGACAAATACTACGTGCGAAGAATGAGGTTTTCATGCATATGCTAGAGAGCGAGGGGCAATCTTGAGGCAGAGAATAAGGAGCCATTCAGCAGACAGGTTTCCAATCAACCTCTTCTCTTTTGGCTGTCTGGACTGCTGCCTGATGGGAATTTACTGACCAGGGTGGCATTAGTTAAACACATACAAAGGCAAGCGAACACCAGAGGGGAGGTAATTGAATTTAATGAAAGGTGGGTAAAAGATTTTAAAAAATACACGTAGTAGAAAACAATGGCAACCCTATAAAATGTGATCAAAGTAAAAACGAACATATGCAGTCAAATGCAAAGAAATCACAAAAAAATATGTGAATGAGTAAAGACTGTGAGGGTATGAGTGGGTTACTCGTTCATAAAGCTACAACAGTGTCGCCATAGTAACACATATGGAGAAAAACCTTTGCACAGCCTCACCCCCACCTCTCCCGTTTTCCCAGCTCCTCTCTCACAAAACCGCCATACGTTCACAGTCGAACACGGCAGCCCGTCTCCTGTAGTAACCCAGCCCCATCATGTGGGGACCGTGTGAGCCACGTTGCCATGGAAACTGAACACCTCACAGCATCCCTTGGAGGGAAGGCACGGAGCCTTTCCTTCTCCACTTTCACCTCCCAGTCGGCCACCTGAGCACTTCAAGTGCTGCAGCTGGAGCAACAGGGCAGGAAGAGGTTTAATGGTTGTCAGACTCTGCAGAATTATGCCCTGAAAATGCAGATCAGGAACACTGAAATGGTCTTTTCTGAAACTTTGATTGATGATTATTTATCATCTAAAAACTTGTAAATGGTGTGGGGTTATCCGCATAGCATACAAGTAAAACAAAAACTAATGATTTATACTTGTCCTTGTGGGGACCTCTGATGAAGTGACTTAACTTTTTTTTTTTACAGTAAGGTCAAATAGCTGCAAAATTAAAATATAATTGAATGTCTAATTAAAGGCCACATTTTATACCAGAATTCATCTTAAGTTGAGAAATAACCTTGAAAAAAAATATTATGCATAATCTTGTGCTTTAATGCAATACGTCACATGATCTGTTAGTACTTGGAAAATGTGTTGTGGATGACTCTCAGCTACTACCGCACCAAATTTTAGTTGAATATTTGTAACATTGGCTGAGTTCTTAGACTATTTGTGTTTTCTAAGGGTAACGTGTGAATGGGTGAATAACAGTGTTTTGGAGTTCGATGGGGCTTGATAAAGCGCTATACAAGTTCAGTCCATTTACCATTTTCTAACGGTGAGTTTGATGCTGTGGTTATCTTAAATTTTGTTTTTTTAAAACTTGATCAATAGTAGAAGTCCATTTCATGATTATTTGCTGAATGTTTGTAAAATATTTTATTTCATGAAGCACAGAAAAGATTGTATTCAGACTACAATTCCAATAATTAATAGCGAAATGTTAACCCAATCTTGTGTAATTTATTAGCCGTAAGAATATTTGTTGTGAATGACTCTCACCTTCCACAACACCAAATTTTAAGTCAATGTTTGTTAAATTGACCATGTTGTAGCCATTCCTTTTATTTTACAGGATTAGTTTGCAATAGCAGCCATCTTGAATTACGTTGACTAAGTTAATCTGTTGTAGATATACATCCAACGATTACTTTCTGCAAGTTTCATTAAAGATTGTTCACTGGTTCGCAAGATATTTTTTAACAGACACACTAAAAAAAACATTATTACCTGTAGGCAATGCATGTCATACAAACAAAAAGAGATGTAATAATGCAACAAAAATGAAAATAAAATTGACACTTACAATACAGTGCAATAATGCTAATTAAACTGACCAAAATCATGCAAATTAAAATACTTAAAGACACAAAATTACTAATTAAAAGAAAAGTTACATGATGAAAATGATGCAACGTTAGCAAAGACTTAAAATAAAAGCACACTGATGACCAAACGAAAAAAAAAACTCAGACGTAAAATTAGTTCAAAATTGTAAAATTATAGCACAAGAATAAAAAACTGACCATGAAACAAAAAAGAACGAAATAAGAACAGAGAAGTGGACTCAACTACAATTAAATATAAAATGATTACAGTCATAAAGGAACCACATAAATAATATAATAATGTTGCCAGTGGCTTGCTGTTTCATCTGTTGTTGTACATAGAGGAGCTTTGATGCAAAATGTTGCGATGATGATGAGTATTACAGAAAAAATTTTAATTACATTTAAGTAACAGTTAAAACAAATGTTACTCTTAGTGCATCTAGGAATATTTTAACCAAAAACTGTATTTCTAATTATTTCTCCCTATTTTATCCTGAAATGTTAACTAAGACAAAAATCACAAAAATTAAACAACTTCATTTGTAAATACGACACGTTCAGCTACACTGAAACGAGGTGATATTAGCAATGTTGGAATTCTGTGTGAACACAAAAAATGTTACTAAAATATTCTATTTTCTAGCTGCAATAAGAAAAGATCAATTCTGATAAGTAAGAAAAATATCGAGTTAGAGCAACACATAATTAGTGGACGTCAGCAAGGCACTAATCAGCTCTAAACACGTATACAGTAAAAAGAGTGCAATGGTTGGGGGGGGAGATTGGAGTGTCGTGGGGGGGTAGAGATAAGAAGCTGCGGCCGCTGGGTGTGGTGGGGTTTCTGGAGGGGAGGGCTGCTGCTGCTGGTGTTGGAGGAGATGGGCAGCTGCAAATAAACACGCTACAGCGTCACCACCAGACTTTCTAATGGGACTGCAACACAAATTGTTGTCAGAATGGTGGATTAACGCATGGCAATGCCCAAGTTTATGACTGGAATCTAAGCAAGGTTTGCCAAGACGAGGGCCAAAACAAACTATACATCGGTTTTGAAAGACCCAGTACCGTGTTTTAGCTCATGGGTCTCACGCAATAGATCATTTGTGAAAACCGCTGAAGACGCTGCGCAATACAGTGATTTGGTTTCTAGTTGTGGTACAACTGCTGCAAAAAGATCTTTTTATGCTCAATAAATGCTTGGTGTGCAAAACTAAAAACCCTCACAAATCACCTTGAGTGATTTTTACACGACTGCTGCTAACAAAACAGAGAAATGCAAGAATTGCCAAAAGCTATTCAGACAAAGAAGTAGGACACACATTTACAGTTCAATGAACTCCTGGCCTTTTCATACCACTTGAATGCTGTAGGCGTGAGACTCTTAAACTCTGTCCCGAGAACAGGGAAATCATGCACGTTTTTTTGGGTCTACATCAAAGAATAAAACAATATTGGTGCACTTTGATTCTGCAGTTGTGAAATCAAGGTGACCCTAAAGTGCTTGAACCCAGTGGTAGATCTAAACTCTGATCTCTATGGTTTCTCTCCACCTAAAGTTGCTGCATGTAGACCATTTGGAGATATAACACTGACCTTGAACCAGCACTTGTACTGACACCAACAAGTCTTCCAGAGATAGTAGTCCAAGAGCAGTTACAAAGCTTGTTTCTACGTCATCTGGTGGTTTATGTAGGACCTAGCTGAATGCAAGTCACGGTTTGGCAGTGAGATTGAGGCCAGGGCCTATCCTGATGAACTGTGCATGCAGAATGATAATTTTGGATACACTGAAACTCTTGCATAGGCTGAGGCACTTGAATCATGTGCCTTTTAAGGCTGACTCAATCTTTGCATCATTTCCCATTCCAGGCACCCTTTTGCACACCCCCTTGTTCAGGTCTTACCTTGTCTCGTTTGGCCCCCCGCAGAGGAAAGAAACAGGCGAAGAGGAACTTGCCCCAGCTAATGACAGCAGCCAGGCACCAGTTGAGGCGAGCCATGCCTGTGTCTGTCCCGTCTTGTCTGCCAGCCTCTTATCTCCCCACTCGGTTCTGGGATAGGATCCTGCAACAGCCCACCACCACGGAAAAGACCAATTTCAAGCAGAAGGAAAAAAAACACGCAAAGACTGTAGATCCTCTTGTTTTAGTCTGTAAAAATGTCAAATGAAAAGCTTCCTTTTAAGTTGAACATTGATTAGATATTTTTTTATTTTTTCAAATGTTTTTTTTTTTTTACAATTTTTGATGTGTGTCTTGTTGTGTCTGCAATTCCAATGTGCAGAAGATCATGGGGGGCTACCGGCATCCCACAAATGGTCTAGACCCTTGGATGTCTAGGAAGATCCAGAGCATCAGGAGCTTAAGACTGTCTTCCTTTCTTTCCATCTATTTGTCTTTCACCCGTCTGTCTTCACAACCTGGTCCAGATGAATCAGCCCTCAAAGTGTGATCAGCACCGTCGGCTGCATAATGCGAAGAGCCGTTGCTGATCGACGACACCGTTGCGCACACACATACCCACACTCAGTTTTGGCTGCACGCACACACATACGCTCGCCTGCAGAGAACGCTGTCCTGGCAAATACATCCACAGGCAGAAGAGCCCCTCTCTAATCACAGAGCTCGCCTTCGGGCTCAGGATCCCCGGTGCTTCTCGTTCCCACACTCCCCTTTGCACGCACACACGCACGCACACTTATTCGTCTCTTTTGCTCTGTGCAGCTCTGTCACACATACACACATGCACTGGTGCTGCAGCACTTACTCAGTCAGAGCGGGAGGAGGGGAGCAAAATAGTCAGGAGGTGGGGGGGGGGGTGATGGGGAGCAGAACAGTTGAAAGAGAAAAGGGAAAAAAAAAGAATGGATTACAGAGGGGTTTTGCACCGTATGCAGGGTGTGGATATTCAGTGTTACTTACATCAAGTAAACATGAAGAGATGAAGAAAAGTGTTTAAAAAGAAATGAGCAGAGCAGTAAACGGATTGAAAGAATCACATGAAATGAATGGATGTCAAGAAAACAGGACAGGGGGAGAATGGCAGAAGCAGCAAGTTGCTGAAGGAGAGGCAGAGAGGGGGGGAAAATCGTCAGAAAAATGAGCTGACGGGTATTGAACACACACACTAGTTTGCGCAATATGCACACAGAAATGGACATAAAGCCATCATCAAGATGCAAAGCTGATACAAGGCAGGCACAGGGTGATGACTGTGGTGTGTGTGAAGAAAACTGGGTTGAAGAAAGAAAGAAAGAAAGAAAGAAAGAAAGAAAGAAAGAAAGAAAGAAAGAAAGAAAGAAAGAAAGAAAGAAAGAGAAAGAAAGAAGGATAACAGAGGAGGAGAGGAACAGGGCATTGAATCATTGTGTCTTTGGTGATTATTTCCCTCTATCTCGCTCTCACACACACACTCGACTGCAGGTGGTGCACAGCCTCATTCACTCTGCTGCAGTCTCTCTACGCTTCAGTGGGAACACATTCTCACTGCAGAACACTCCTCTCTACTACACCCCCCCCCCCACACACACACACACACACACACAACCCCTTCCACCCCACATCCAATCTCCAAACCCTTCAACGCAGCACACCATCGCCACACCAACGCAATCAGAACACATCAAAGCAATGAGCGAGGGAGATAAAGTGCAGAGAAGATGCTGTTTTGTCAACCAAAGCTAGCTTTGCCTAAGGGCTGGGAGTGTGGGGAGGGGGGGCATAGATGGTACACAAACAAATACAGCAGTGATAATTGAGGTAATCCTGTATAGTACAAATGCGCAGAAACACAAAGTGAAAGAGGTAGAATGAGGCAACCCATTATTAAGGGGGTTAGCCCAGTGTAACTGGTAGCAACAAACCCTACCAGTGGCTTCAGAAAGCTGGGCTGAAGGACACTATGGAGACATCTGTCATGGCACCAAGAACCAATTTCAACACAATAGCAATACTGGACAGGACCCAAGGTACGTCATCCTGGCCAATTTCCAGTGGTGACCATCAAGAACTGACAGCAGTCTGAGATGAACCAACATATAACTGCACATTTTAAACTTTGCTATGAACATAACAGTTGATACAACATGAAATGGTAAATTACAATATAATGCAAAACAATACAAATGAATCCCTCAACAGGTTCAGAAGAAAAACGCAGAAATTTGTCTCCCCAGCTCCTCTTGGGGGACCCCAAGGCAATGCAGGCCAGATAGGAAC
Organism: Cynodonichthys magdalenae; assembly: GCA_031762555.1. Taxonomy (NCBI): domain Eukaryota; kingdom Metazoa; phylum Chordata; class Actinopteri; order Cyprinodontiformes; family Rivulidae; genus Cynodonichthys; species Cynodonichthys magdalenae. The sequence goes on along the minus strand of JARVJO010000186.1, from coordinate 15,905,924 downwards.
AGATAGGAAGTACAATTCTTCCAGGAAGTTCTGGGACTTCCCAAGGGTCTCTTTCCAGTGGAGTACATTATTCAATACATTGCAGAGCATTTGATTCTACCTTTCCTTATGCAAGCAATGTTAATGCTTTGTTGATTCTATGAACTACTTTTTAAAAACACAGCTGGAAACATGCTTATTTTACTTATTTGCTTAGAGATGTAGAAAACTTAAATGAATTTATAGGAACACAGGTGTAATGTAATAGAAAGCCTCACTTCAATTTTCTTAAAAGAAAAATCTTTCACAGGGTAAGGGAACAGGGGATGTGTATTTATGCGGCACAGTATTGTTTAGGATTGCGTACTATACTTCTTACTGTGAGACTGGGCATGTGTCCCACTCCTTGGCAATGTGCTGACCTTTCTCATTAGGCATAAGCAACTTGCATAATCACTGCTGACTTCTATTGACTGGTCTGTCACACTGCCTATCTGTTTGACTGGAAACCCTGTGAAAAAGTGCCAGCTGCCAACAAAACCTCCCTCTGAGTGAATTTCTATGGTCATCTGTAGAAAGATTGGAATTTCTCATCAAGTGGACAAAAAGACGTTGCTTAGTAAAAGTTTGATCTCATGTGTGGCGGGTTAACATGTCGTTACCTGAGCTCCTTCAGATGTTTGGACATTGTTTTAAAATGATATATTTACAGATAATAATCTAGCTTCAAGGGGCGATCATTTTTACCCTTTGCACGCCAAGAGTAGGCGTCTCCAGGTTTTGTGGTTTACCAGATGGTATCGCGGTTACAGTAGGTGTGGCCTGGACTTACAAAATAAGCTTTTCCACTGTTTTTGCTGAAGATTTTTTAAATACTTCTATTTTGGGTACATCTATATGTACAGTGCCTGTATGGACTTAAAATATAAGATTTTTCAGCCCACAATGACTTTGTACTCTAGCAACCCAAACAAGTGTTTTTCTTTACCAGTTTGTTTTGCATCTGCTCACTTTATCTTATTCCGTCATTAAACTTTACCCTCTTTCACAAAACAGACCCATGATCGTCAATCACGAATCCCTCTTTAAGCTGGCCATTTAAAAATTATAAATTCAGGTGCTCACATCCCACAAATAAGTGAACCTACGTTAATGAAGGGACCAAAAGATGTGTAGGCATTGATGTGGAGTGCTGTAATGCTGTGTATAAGGTGTGTGTCAAACATCTATTTTAAATTCTGTGGTCACACAATGTTTGTTATAGCCCTTTCACACAATCAAACTTCAACGTCTGCTAAAGCCGGCATATTACTGGGTTGCAACTGTTGATAAACAACATTTGAGAAAGTCTCCCAAATGCCTCGACACATTTGCAGCAGTTTTTAATTTCTTGGTGTGAGTCGAAGTGGCTTGCAGTCTTTTATATTAGAATTTTTAACATGTTAAAACAAAATTTTGCATTATATTATATTATATTTCGTTTCCACAAATTCTATAGGGTACAGTAGTAAGTATGCAGAAGAGCTTCTCTGACAGAAAACATTAAAGGCTTCAGGATCAAATGTCCAAGTAATAATAAATGCCAATGATAAATGAGTATTAAAATACTGGCCCAGATCTGCCTGCTTTCATTTAGAAAGCTTATTGCCAAGGCAGGTAGTGGACTGAGGAGGGTATAATATTGGTGGAGGTGGTCAACCCAATGCACACAGCCTAGAACAATGATTCCCAACCTATTTTCCTGAATGTCTCCCTTTCTAACTTCAATTCAATTCAATTCAATTTCAGTTTATTTATATAGCGCCAAGTCACAACATACGTTGTCTCGGGGCACTGTACATGAAAAAAGAACAATCTAAAGAACTTCCAAACCACATTGCTGGTGATTTTTCTTTCCGAACAATAAATTGATATTTTCACAACATCTGAGCAGACAAGATAAATTCCAAGGTATTAAAGAAAAATAAAATACAATTGTGAGAATAATCTTTAGCCCAGCTAATGCTCTTTTTTTTCATATTTCGAGATATTAATGTGGACATTTTCATTATCTAGTAGCAGGAGATGAGTATTGTAGAACTTATACTAGAATACAGAGGGCAGTAAATTAAAATATCTACAGCAGTGTAGATGGGGCTATAAGTTTTATTTTTAAGACATATGCTGATGAAGAAATTTAGGTGGGGGTTGTACAAATTTTGGATTTGAAGATTGAATTTCTGATAGCTATGAAAAAAGCAGGTTCGTGTTGCCTCTAATCGAGACTGAAGTAATATGACACGCAACATAAAAATAATGTACACCAGAATTTTGATCTTCATAAGAAGCAGCTAATTAATTGTGTCTCCTTTGTTGATTTGGTTAAAAAAAGTGTAAATAATAATTTACAGTAATTCTTAGTGTGTGTTTTTGAGTCAGTTACTGACCATTTTTGAATGGGTTATACCTGTTACCCCTGGCACTGCCATTCTTTTACACTTTTTTTAATGCTCTTGCAACACACCGAATCAGTGTCGTGTCTATCAGTCTGTTGGGTCTGTCAAGCTCTAGTGCAGCAAATCCAATTTGTTGTATGAAAAGAGACATGCGCCCATCGGCAAGGTGACTATCAGACACAGGAATCTATAGCTTGCCTTACTCATGTAATGATACTGTTTTGTCCTTATTTTAAGAGGCTGTCACACCGTGGCATATAGCATCAACATATACCAGATGAAAAAATGGCAGACATGCTAAGTTTAAGTAACATAAGTTTGAAGGAAGTTTTGAATAGGTTACCAGCAAGTTTAAATATGATGGCATAAATTGTCATACGCTAATGCTAGCCAAGAATTTTGTACATGAACAAACTTTTCATAGTATGCCAACGTGTTGCTGATAAGTTAAACATAGGTCACAGGTATGTGACAGGTAAGTTCGTACACATTACAGCTGACATTTGTATGAAACCAGTTGAGCAAACATGTAGCATATGTATAACATTTTAATCTAATCCATAAACAATTTACTGCTAACAAATTTTTAACCTTAATCAGACATTTTCACAACATACTTATTACTCACTTACTGAACATGTTTATAACTTACATCTAGCATATTTGACAGTCTTTTGGAGTCCAACAATATAAAGGTTACAAATGATATGCAACTCATCACTCCTACTAAGGCAAAATTCCATAACTATTACCAAAAAGACTGTAGTAAGTATCCTGAGAGACTGTGGCAATAGTACTAAAGAAACGTCTCCAACATCAAAATGACCTGACTGACATGGAACGTACCTGTTCCAAGCCAATAGGATCAGGCGGAGAAGAGGTCAATGCAGCAGGGGTAACTGGATCAGTAATGGGAGTTTGGCTTATATGAACAGCTTATGGTGGAACTCTGATCTGATGTTGCGTGATTGTTGCAGCATGCTATGCATAAGTTCAGCATAAGTAACATTAACATTGCACATAAACTCTGCACAAGTCAAAAACACTGTCATATTTTAGTATAAGATACAGTATGTGCTATCGGCTATTGTATATGTTAAGTTATGGATAAATTACTCGTGAGGATTGGTGTTTTGGCTCTCATGTTCCTGATTGGTGATGTTCTGTTCCTGATTGGTGTTCTGCTCCCACATTTCCTGATTGGTCCATGACCTTACTACCTCACCTGCTGATGATCCTGCTGATGAGCCATGGGGGTTTATAAGGCATCTTGGCTGTCAGTTCCACACCGATGCATCTTACCTTCATGGTAGTGTTTAAGCTGCTCTCTTTGAGTATTTTATTGACTCCTGGGACTTAACCTGTTCCTGTCCTGTTCCCAAGGTTAATATCCACTCTGACACGCCCAGAGAATCTGAGTCTGCCTACCCTCCATGCTCTTGAAGGACTATCATCTGAGGTCGGTCTGAGAACCAAGAAACCCAAGAACTCACCTGATTACTCACCTAAATCCCCGACCACTATACCTGAAGAACACCTATCTGTCTGGATCCTTCTCCTCCTTCTATGCTGCTTGCCTCTGAAAAACCTGTAAGAAAAGAAAACACAGTAAAACTCACAATCATTGGAAATCTACTGCTCAAAGACTGGAGAACTCACCATCTTGTTTCCCTCATCTTCTAGGTTGAATATCCATTACCAGCACCTGTATAATAAAACCACTTACATTTTTAGCTTGCTTCTGAGTCTGGACTCTCGGTTCCGCTCTCGTGTTGAACACCAATCCATATCAACTCATGTTGTTATACATGCATTCATAACATCCAGGCCTGATAACTGTAATGCGCTTCTTTATGGAATCAGCCAGTCCTCCATTGCTTGTTTGCAACTGCAGAATGCAGCAGCCTGATTTTTACCTGGCACTGACAAAAGAGAGCATTTTGTCTTCTCTTCACTGGCTTCTGGTTCAGTTCAGAAATCACTTTAAAATCCTCTTGTATGTTTTTAAATACCTAAACAACTTTGCCCCCTCTTACCTCTCCTATCTAGTGCATCCATTTGTCCCAATGCGCTCTCTTAGGCCAGAGAGGTAGTAGTAGTAGTAGTAGTAAATTTATTCATTCCATAAAAAAACAACAAAAAAATAAGTTTATATACAATAAAAAA
>JARVJO010000186.1:15881253-15901244 GCA_031762555.1 Cynodonichthys magdalenae | reverse complement strand
CACACCACTCTCCTTCTGAAGCGGCTTGTCGCAGCCAGTCGTCCCCAGCCACTCTCCAGGCCTCAGCCACACCACTCAGGTGATGGGTCCTTGTCTTTTGCAGGTCCAAAATTGTGGAATGACTTGCCACTAAATGTTAGTCTCCTTTTCTCTCAGTCTTCACCCTATCTCTGACTGAGTCTGATCAACCTACAAAAGAAGCAAATTTTGGCCGTTGTATCCAGGACCTTAATCTTTCAGTCATGATCCACACCTCACACATCCATAGGTGAGGGTTGGAATGTAGAGAGACCAGTAAATTGAGAACCTTGCCTCTTGACTCAGCTCTTTCTTTTCCATGACCGACCAAAGCAACGCCTTCATTACTGAGGACGAGGACCCAATTCATCGACCACCTACCATCACTCATGAGCAAGACACACAGATAATTAAACCCCTCCACTTAAGCTGCAGATGCAGATTTTTATTAAAACGCCTCCAATGGTTCAGGAAATATTTTCCAATCAAATACATGAAAACACATACTCAGACAAAAGTATTATCTGCTGCCATTCGCCTTTTGGTGGCTGACGATAATGAGCTGCAATACAATAGGAGATGGAGAGGTTTGGTGTTCTGCAACAGCAGCCCATTCACATTCTGTGCACAGAGTGCAGACTGTACACGGCAGCTATCAGATTAGGTCCCACCATACACCTCATCACTCACCAACATGCAGAATAAGTCGCTTTTCATTTTTCCCTATTCAGTTTTTTTTTATTAGTGTTTACAACATTTAAAACCACACCATGTGTAGTTTTTTATCTTGCTTTTTATCAAACAAAACCTTCTATTTTATAACTCAAATTCACCTCAACATATTTATTGTTTAAATAGGTGGATCATATTCCCAGAACAGAACCTGTTCTTTGTACTGCAGGCATGCCAGTCCACACTCTAAGGTGCAGGCTGTGTTGTATACACAATACATAATAATGACGACACTGTGTTGCTTCTGAAACGTCTCGCTTCATCTAATCCAGGAGAAAACTCAGCGGAGGTGGAGGTGACCCTTTTTGACTGTGATCAATGATTCGGTTTATTAAGTGCTTTAATCAGTAAAATCTCTGTGGAATGGAAGTACTGTAGCCAAGTGATTCCTGGAGTTATTTTGTCTGAATTCATTTACAGTATTTAGCTTTCGTTTTCATGTGGCACTCAGGATAACAACTTCAATTGAAGATTGAAGTAAAAATGTATCCTCTCCTGCGCTCATTTGAAGCGTGGGATCTGCCTCCGCATGGAAAACCCTCCAGGTGACAGGTTCATCTTTAGTAGGAGCAAATTATATGCGGGGACAGGGAGGCACCTGAATGCACTTAGAGCAGAGGTCTATGGGCAGTGACACTTCTGGGGCTGGCTGCCAAAGGAAACTTAGTTATCTAGAAACATCCATTCCCCTCCCCAACACACACATACATGACCAACCTTTCCTCTGACCCTGAGGCTAGAGGAAGAGCAGGAAGGAGGAGGCGATGACAAAACTGTTTACATTATGGTCAGCCATAATGTTATGACCACTAACTGGTAAAGTAACACAATAGCAGATTGGCTTCAGCAGGATGCTAGCAACAAAAATGGCCCCAAGAACTCATCCTAAGCTTGTAACTCATCAGGTTGTTACTGCTGGTGACAAATTGCAAACAGAATTTTAGCAAGGGTGTATCCAAAATGAAATGTCTCAAAACACTTGCAAGAGTTTTTAATTCCCTTGCAGGAGTTACAAGACCTTGTCATTGTGTCGAGGCAATTTTGAACAAATTTTAATATTTTGCGTGACAATTTGAAAAAAAAAAAGTCTAAGTGTCTGGAATCCATCTTGTACCTTTCAAAATTTTGTTTCTGTAATTCTTGAGCTGTATATTTTTGGGGATATGCATGCAAACTCAAGGCAAAGTTTAGGCCAGAATTTGTTGGACGTTTGCGCAAAGATGTTGTAAATATAAGTTCAGTGTCATTCCAATTTCTCACTGTTTTGTGTCTTAGACTAATCTATGCAGTCCCAGTCTTGGGAGAATACTTCTTAAAATGACTTGGCTGTCTATCAAGTCTCCGTACACCAGTGTTTTCCTAGCCTGGCCATTGCCTTCCTACACAATTCTCCTCAATTCTAATCTCCCGTCTCTGCGCAGACTAGGCTTTCTCTCACTGACATGAATTTCTAGGGTAAAATTTCAACCGGGTCAATCAGCAAACAGGAGTTGTAAACAATGATGTTGATTTTCTGTTTTAGTCTGCCTGTAGTTTAGCAATGGCAGTGGAGGAAGGGAATGAAACCATTCAGTCCATGTTGACAAGTCTTCCAAATTTAATTAAATTCATCTCACAAAGCCTGCAGCACTCATTTACAGCCATCTCATTCAGTTCGGTACTTCTCTCTTCCCAGTAGGAGATGGTTGTTTACAGCGCACGCAGTTTCCGGTTAGCTTCTTAGCCTAGCTTCCTTCACGGTTGAGCTGGTACACTACATCACCAAATGATAGCGATTGGATAAAATCAGATCCAATCATTTTAAACTTCAACAGAGTCCACGTCTCCAGCAAGCAATAATTTCTTAATAGCAGAGGGTCCAGACCTTCTGTATGAAGCAAAACATAGAACAATGATCTGGTTTTTGCCAGGCTAGTGTTTTTCCTACCATTTTACAAGGACTGAACCAATCCTAGATGAACCGAATGTGGCTGCGAAGGATAAATCCTCACAATTTTTCCCTTCCTTCTATTGTACGTCGTGCAAAATGAAGCATTAACAACCATAGCTGTATTTTTCACACCGCAGTCTGAGAAGGAAAAACTTGGTTTTTTTTCTGTTGTTAACTGTGAAGATGAAACGAAGTGGACTTCACTTGCTCCCAAGTCCATCTTGCTAATTTAGCAATCAACTTCTTCTATGGAAGCTGCACAATAGTATGACAGGCTATATACTATAATTTCCCTTCATTGGATCAATAAAGTTTCATTCATTCATTCATTCATTTACATTTAACCAGCTTCACCACACTTACGTTCCAGATATCTGAAATTGGTTTATGACTAGACATGTTAGTTATTAAGTGAGAGACGTAAGATTCAACTAATGCAAATTAAATTGAAGACTTTTTCATGTTCTGTAAGTTTTGTTTTTGAAAAAGCTGCACTCTCTTTTAATAACTACTAATAGTAATGTTTCTGCTGTCAATCATCATTCCCCCACCTGCCTTCCCAAGGCCAATACTGTAGGGGAAATACTGCCCCCTAAAGACAAAACACTATGTGGTTGAAGTCCAATCAGCAGTGACCACAATGCCTGCATTTCATTTTTCGAGAAGAAATCCTGATGAATTTTATTGACCCATTTTAGCTTAGCAGCAGCAGGCTGAAAACCATCACTGATGGAAACATCCCCCCTGATAAGCAGCAATCAGGTATCAGCCAGACGACAGTAGTGTAATGCAACTCAACAGATCTGTTATCGTCGCAATCAGCTGCAGTCCAAGGCCAAATTAGAATCGACCCCCGACTCTCTGCAGCTTTTATTTTTACAACGAAGCAGGACGAGGCTCATCCTCATTTGAATTTTTCTAACTAAGGAGGCAAAACATACGTGACAGAAACAAGACTGTTCCTGTATTTGAACTGAGCCAAAAGGTAGAATATTTGGAGAATTTATTTTCATCACAGGGTTTACAAGAGGTTTCAATCCCAAAAGAACACATTTTATCACTTGCCACCAAAGTCAAAAGGTCTGTCTGTAAGCATAATGTCTCATGGACCAATGGCTGGATAATATTTTGACGAAATATAATGCTTGACTATACCTCTATACCTTATTAACCTTTTGGAGCAATCTTGATTCAAGATGGCTAGTAAGGCCAACTCACGTTGGAAAAAACTGGAAAATAGATAAAACTCAATCAGTTTTAGAATTTCAGATTACAAAAAACGGTATTTTTAAGGTTTGACCCAAATAACTACAACTTGGTTTCTCAACATAAGATTAAAAACCTAAAATCTATTAGAGAAATGCATCTCACCCCTTGCTTTTCGTGGTGTAGTTGTGAATCAATATGGCAGCCACAGACACATACTTCATTTAGTGGATTAGCTTTTTCACTAACTTTGAAAAATCATTAGCTGTCCAATTAGCTTCCGCTAAAATTAGGATTTACCAGATTTAAGTAAATTAACAGCTAACTAGCACAGGTATTAGTATAATTAGAGAATACAGTTTAACTATAAATCATTTAATAAGGTATAGTGACATATTTTAAAAGGTATAGTACAGGTAATTATCATAGTTATAGAATAGTTATGCGTTTTAAAAAACAAAAACATTTTTTGGATTTGTTTAATATTTTTATACAGTAAATAATGTGTATGTTGAATGAAAAACTGTTTAATATCATTTGTCTTCATTTACTCTGATTATTATTGCATTAGGCAGGGCCTATAACTCTGGTTTAGATTGGCTGAATTACAACAGATGACTCCAGCAACCTTCAGATCAAACCAATAAAATCAAACTAACATACAGGTTTGTGTCTATCCCACCAGTCTTCAACTCCAAGGAGAAGATGTGTGACACAGACTGACTGATAGTCATCTTAGCGGTTAATGTTAGCTTCCGCTAACTTTTTTTGCATGTTTAGCAGATTGTGAGTTAGCAAAGCTAACATTTTGGTTAGCTGTGTCCACCACTGCCAAAGGGAATGACTCTGACAGGTAAACTGTAGTAGACCCACACAGCAGACAAGTGTGGGCCAGATCTGGTGTTATGCCGGTACTGCTGGCATGGCAAGTGGTTTGTCAACCCTATATGGGCCATGTCTGGCAATAATGGTACCGTTTTTAAAATGGCATGCCAGAACGGGCCCAGTTGTGGTTTGATTGTGGTTCTCTGAAAAACCACACCTAGGCCACCAAAGGGCTGTTATTTTTGCAGTATTTGGGTCGAGAATGTTAGTGCATTGTGTGGGCCAGAACTGGGCCAGACACGGGCAAAAACTTTATTGCTCTGCCTTCACCTTTATTCGATAATGGTCCTAGTCTAAAATCCAGCATGAAACAGGGTGAGAAAAATTTATTTTTGACATAAATTATTTTTTGGGGTTGTAACTGTATAAAAGCATTACTTTTACTGAAAGAAAAACGCTGCATGCTTCTAAAATTCAACTCATCTTCGTTCTCTTGCTCATCACCTGACGTGGGCCTGCAGCAGAGCAGCAGGATGCCGTATTGTGACCATTTTCATTTGGAGCAACGCTTGGAAAAAGCCTGAGGGAAGCCATCCAACTCCCTCCCTCTCTCCCCTCATGTCCAAAACATTCAGCTCATACCTCACGTCCCGCTGCTGACTTGGCTGTTCTCCAGCGTGCTTTTAGCCCTGCTAATGTAGCTACCTATGTAGGTTAAAGACCCCCTTGTGGTCAACAAAAACACCAGCGCCTGGGGAGTCATCTCAAGGTGAACAGATCTCCCCCTCTTTTAGAGGTGGCAGAGACAATAAATAGGACAGAAACGACAATGTCATGGAGGCACATTTCAGCTGTGACTGATTTATTCTGAGCAGAACAGGACAAAGGAAACATTCAACCCGTTTGTTCAAAGTTAAATGGCATAAGGATGATAAGTCAGCTGCATGATTTTCTACCAATATTTTCAAGAATATCTAGGGAGGCGAGTACTGTACCCTGAAAGATGGGACTTTCCATCTAATCCCTTCATCATGTCTGCTGTGCTTAGGAATTTTCAGACTCCTTAATTCCCTAAATGAGCATCTGAATCAATAGGAAGAGTACTGACTTTTACTCTGGGTAATTATACACATTTATCACTAATAGCAGCCTTGTGTTTGACCGACTGGAGTAGACTTCGTTATAAGGTGAGGCAAAGTGACAGATCAGCACAGTCCAGTTCATCCGTAAAGAAAAACTCAGCACAGTGATATCAGAATAAGGGCAATTTGCAGTGCAGGGAATAGATTAGAGGAAATCATGAAACCAGAGAGAGAGAGACAGGAAGCACTGGGATCATTAACATTAACTTCAGTTTCTGTGAGAACAGGAACAATACAATGCATAACTTAAGGCCTAGCATTCCTTGAATGAGTGCATATCGCCTGCTGCCTCTTGCACGAAGATCATTTTATATTCAGAACTGATGGACTTATAACATCTCTGATGGACTGATGGAATAATGTTACATATATGCGACAATTATGTCAGGTTGGGAATATGCTGTGAATAACTTTTGGCTAAGCCACATCCCCAATTTTACATTTTTATCTCAATGTGTAAAATTGGCTGCGTTGTAGCCATTTTTGTGTTTTTTAAATTTAGCCATCTGTGGCAGTCTTCTTGAACTGAGCAGACTTAAAAAGTTAATTAGTTGTAGATGTTGTCGCAGTGATTGGTTTTTGAAGTTTCATTTAAATCTGTCCATGAGGTATTTAGTAGCTTATAAAACAGTACTCGCATGACTCAGGTTGATTAAAAACAAGGTATTATTTTCAGCTCCTGGATTTGAAGGGTCTTCCCAAAACTTGGGACTGGAATTTTTTTAAAAATGTAAAAAAAAAAATTATTTTTGGGCATATTGAGGAAAAATGTCTCCCATCAACCCCCAAACAATTTGGCTTAAAATAAGTAAGTGACAAACCCCGCCTCATGGCCAAGTGTTCTGTGGGTGTATGTTTTGCATTGTGTGTGTTTTTAGATCACTCCAATTATTGTGTTCTTCATTGGTCCCCTGAGGCATTTCATTCTGATTTTTTTAGTATGACAAAGCAAAGAAGTCACTCTTTCACCACATTTTTGATGGAATGGATTCTGACGTTTCTTCTTGCAGTTAAATGTCTCTCTATTTCAACAAGCTCGGGGTTACAGTCCTCAATCAAAAGTTAAACGACTCTAAAATATAACATTTTATCTAAATACAGACTGATTTTCATGACAATCAGATCACGAGAACATATTTTATTAGAGTCCAAACATGACAATGCTATGGCGGTTGCAAAAAAGCTAATTTAATTTATATTTTTTTTTATCTTTGATCCATATTTAATCAAGTTTTACTATTAGTGCTTATTTTGACTGAATGATGGTTTTAAATCATAAAATTTGGTAATTAATTTATTTAATAATGAATACAAGCCCATGTTAAGAGAATGCCATTTTCTAATTCCTACTGAAAATTTTATTATCTCAAGAAATAAAATAAGTTATGTTCATTTGTTGTTAGTTGCAGAATCATCACAAGTATTCAGGGTTTAAGTCAGCTGCAAAAAATTAGAGCAATATATCAGGACTAAAATCACCATCAAACTTCTTTATTTCATCACCAACCAACACAATCATGGTGTCAATTCCTTAGTTTCATGTTCTATCTATTGAACTTGTAAAAAGAACCATTCATGGACATTTTTTCCCAATCTCATCTACTTACATAAAATTTTCAGAAAAGTAAAATACAAAACAAAACAAAACAAAAATAAAAACTGAAGGCCCACTAGAAACTAAAATCTCAGTTTTAAGAAAGTATATTTAAAATAGGTTTTAGGCAGTTAGTCGATGTGTCCCCAAGGGAATTGTCATAAAGTTTAATGACCTTAACAACTTCAACATGATTTATCAAACTAAGAAACTAGTATTAAGTTACAAAACGATGTGAGTTTTAAACTCACCACGCACACAGGCTGTAGGTTAGGGCTATTCAACTGGCGGCCCGCGGGCCACATCCGGCCCTCAAGTGACCAAAGTTCGGCCCGCCAATTGGTTCATTTATCTCTTAAACCCAAACCCCCAGTTTTCTACTTTAATTACCATAAGTTTTTTTAAGTTAAACATAGACATGTTTAGTATCTACAGAAACGTCAGAATCTTGTCTAGAAGCTAGTAAAAACCATTTCAATGCAAACTACAGAACGTTAAATTTACAAGCAGTTGAAGATAAAACTATGAAAGTGAAAATAAAATTGGTAAAAAAATTTGGCAATTCAGAGATGTCAAAATTCTTGTGAAAAATTTAGTTAAAAAGGAGGTATATTGTGTTTTTTATTTTGTTTAATTATCACTACTTTTATAGGGTTCTGTATGTTCTACTCATGATTAAATACAGCAAAATAAACTATTTCAAAGATAACAAATCTTTGTAATTCTTGGTTTATTTACATAATTTTAATTGCTGGATGTTCGGCCCCTGAGCTGTTGACCTAACTGCGGCCCCCAGAACAATTTAGTTGAATAGCCCCACTGAAGGTAGAAGCTGTTTCAGTCTCCGCTAACACAGCTAACATCTCTAAAGCTGTTAGCTGTGTTAGCTAAAGATGTTATTAACATCTCTAAGCTAACACAGCTAACAGCATGAAGAAGCAGCTTTCTTCAGGAGTGCTCTGTTATTTTTTGTCTTTAGTTTGATTTATACAGATATCTCTATGCAGGTTTGGCTGCCCACCAGTCAACAGGCGATCAAATGAATGCCCGCCGACTTCCCCTCCTCTCCAGCGGATGAAGCGATGCGGCGAGTGGGCGGGGTTTGCACACAACCTCTTTGGCTTTGATAAACAGGTGAAACTCCTCCTTCTTTTATTCGTCCTCACTTCTAACCGGATCACACAAATGGCTGACTAAGGAGCAGTCAGCCTCCTCAGCTGCAGTCATAGTCAAAGATTACTTAAAAATATAAGTATACAAAATTAATTTCTCAATAGCAGAAAAACAAGTAAATGTAATTGCCAACTTTCCACCTCTTGTACTTAGTATCCTCAGGGATCAGGCTGACTAATTACGCTGTAGCTACTTGCAGGATACATACATGGTGCTTCACAGAATGTGTACCTAGGCTACCATCTATGAGGATTGAAATGGATTGCATTGCTGCTGCACTGTACAGGCTACATACAGATAAACATGTAACTATGGGGATCGGGCTGTAATATTAAGTGATCAGTACCAGGTATACAGCCTGTAAGAAGAGGGTGACAATTCACTTCATACAGCCTGGTTCTATAGGTGCCTAATACATAACATATCTAGTCACAACATAGTTTCAAAGAACGTATATAAGGTAAGATGTCGCTCTTTGAAGTAGTACACCAGCAACATAAGAGGCTGGATAGGAAAGAGACTTTTTTCCAGAGCCTGAGCCATAAGAGAGTCAGTGAGCCATGTGTCCCTCCTGAGGGGATCCTGGTAAATGAACCATTGGAACGGCCTAGTATATATATCCAAAGGGACACGACCTCAGGGAGCACTGTCAAACTGTCACAACACAGGCCACTGATGTACACAAACCACCACCGACAATCTGTAGAGAAGCTATATAAACACAGAGACATTCAAGCTGCAGCCTTGTCCACTTTAAAAAGACAAAGTTCAACAAGATTCCACACAGCGCAGCTCAGTTTGTCGACCTATTTTATGCTTAAAAATTTATAGTGAAAGGTTATGAATATTAAAACGCAACCTTTATTGCTCAGCGGCTGGTTAAAAGGTGAGCTAAAATGGTCTCATTTTTTGTGCATTGTTAGAAAACACATGGCAGTTAAAACACTACAACAAACCAGCTGATAAGTCAGCTGACCGGGCTGATGATGCTTTCCTATGACGGCTCTCTCCTCCTCGGTCGGCTCACTGTTGCTATGGGAGACGTTTCTGTAAGCCATGCCTAATCCTGTTAACGGTTACTTCGGCTGCATTTGTGCTCAGTGCTGCTGTTCTGCAAAGCAATGTCAAGCTCGGACATGTTCCGATTTTTTGATTTTTGCGACTGTGAGCTTACCCAGAACCAAGCCATTATCGGTAACCTTGTGAATGCTGATTCAGCACTCACAGTATTGTTTTCCTGTATGCATTTTTGCAATCAATTACTTTTTGGGCAGCACAATAGCTTAGAGGTTAACATTGTTCCCTGCATGTTCTTGTGTCTGGGTTTTCTTTAGGTTTTCCTCGCACTGTCTAAGAACATGCCTGCTAAGGCTGCTTTCAGGTCCCCTCTTAAAAATGAGATATGTGTTTGCAATGGGATTTGCCTGGATAATAAATAAAACTTGTGCATTTTTTTAGCCAGTCATAATATCAAAAGGTTCAACTAGTTTAGGACAGTGGTTCTCAAACCATTTTTCTCAAAGCCAAGCTGAGCACTTCATTCATTGCTACTATGTGTTCAACCTTTGTCATTTCATCAAAATAATAAAAAAAAGTGAGTAGTTACACACCTTCAATTTGCAGAGTTGTAATTATTCAAATGGATTTGTTTTGGTGATTTATTTAAACAAACAACAAATTAATCTTTTCACAACCTATGAGTGTACAAGCTTATGGGCTCCACATGTGCTCACTGGCGCTAGTTAGGTTAGTTAAGGTTGGCAACCACTGGTTTGGGAGATGGATGCTATGACGTTCGGTTTTAGTAACTTTCATACTTTTCAAAATAGGATTTTTTATCTAAGTGGACTGTACATGAGCCAAGTTATATAGCTCCTTTCTGTCCAACCAGGATCCTCAAAGCACATTACACTACAATCTGTGCCCTCTACACAGTACTTTATTATCCCTCTACAAAGCTAACATGTACAAATCAATCTATAGAGACTAATCAGTGCTTCAAATCACACTCATACACTGATGGGACACACATCAGAGGCAGTGGGGGTTCAGTATATTGCCCAGGGACACTTCTACTTACAAAACACCCTTCCTTCTTTACACTGCATGTGTCGGAGGGCACAGAATGTGCCCATTCTGCCTTCACTACAAACCAAAACAGCACAGCCGACATTTCCTTCTTTGCTGCGCACATGAAAACACGCCTACAGATCAGCAGTTCTGTGATGACGAGAGCAGTTGTAAAATAAAAGGACTGTTGACTCTCAGCAGCCAGCGCAGCATTGCAGCGCAGTCATGTAAAACATTTCAGTTGTTTTGACCCCCCTGTAACATCTCAGCTACTGTGATTCAACCTCTCATTCCCCTCCTGTTCCCCAGTTCCAGACTGGACTCTTGGTATCTGCCTAATGACTGCTTTAACACTGATGGATTGGTTGTCTTGATATTTGTTTCTCTCAGGTGCTAGTGCTAAAACTTGTGTGTGTGTTTTGTTTTTTTTTTGGGGGGGGGGGGTAAAAAAGGTAGATGGAGATCCTATACATCAGGCTCATTAGAGACAAACCATCAGCAGTCGACCACAGTTTGAGCCAGCTCAGCAGTAAACAAGACAGGCAAAGAAGTAAAGCAGAAATGGAAGGGGTGCCATTAGATGGGTGTCCTGAAGGCACTGGTCATGTACAGACCAAAAATATAAATTTCCCATAGTTAGGTTACCAACAAAAAAGTTTAAGAACCACTGTTTTAAAGAATGCAGGCCATGAATTTTGTAATTGCTTTATGAGACATTTTCTGATGGTTTTGTTAATGAGTGACGGAAGGAAAACAGTCTCCACCTGTGAGACCGACTGTGGATTGGTGCAGCTTAAGCAGTATTGTGGACTCTGTGCTGGTCACGTGTTAAGGCAAAGCTCATTGATAATCGGTCGGTCTACATTCCTATCCTCATCTGAGGCCACAAACTCTGGATAGTGACAGAAAGATCAAGATCATAGATACAGGTGGTCAAAATTTGTTTTCCTCGCAGGGTAGCTGGTCTCTCCCATAGAAATAAGGTGAAAAGTCCAGTTATCCAGAAGAGAGTCAAAGTGAAGCTGCTGCTCCTCCACATTTAGAGGAGCCAGTTGAGGTGTTCTGGCCTTAGAAAAGAAAACTCCACTCAATGCCTCCCTAGGGCGGTTTTCCTTTGATGTCTGACTGGGAGTAGACCCCAGGGAAGACCCAGGACATAATGGAGGGACTATGTCTTGACTGACCTGAGAACACCTTTGAGTCCTTTCCAGAAAAACTGGAAGAGGTGGGTGTGGAAAAATGTCTGGGCCTCCCTGCTCAAGCTGCTGACCCTGTGACCTGATTACAATATAATTATCCATACATCCACGATGTGTCGCTTGTTTTGAAGTCTTTTGTCCTGCTGTTTTTAAATGTACTTGATAAAAAAAATGACTTTTGGAGACATCGGCCAAAAGAACAGTGGGAATAAACACAATGAAACCCGACACCAAAAACTAAGACCAAAAATAAAACATGGCAATCTACGACAACCAGTTCATATCATCACGTCTGCTCCATCAAACACTGACCTCTTGCCTTCTTGTATGTGTGCACAGATGAAAATATGCACATCACACATCCTGCAGAGCAGCAGCAGAGATAGTTTGACATTCTGCAGTTGTGTGATATGAAGAGTGACCCAAGCGTGTGGAGGGTAAACGGAGCGGCCCTCTTTTAGAGTTCAGACAAGTCCCGTGACGATAAGAGATTAATGAAGCTACACTAGAACTGTGATCCCGACAGGACACACACAGCCACAGGCGTATGAGGACACACACACACACACTACTTGTTCCAGATGATGACAGCTCTCATAATGCACACGCAGGGAAAATAACGCTGCACATTTGTCACTAATGTCAAATCAGAAATGCCTCATCAGTAACATTTAATAGTCGTTTCCACAACTTTGCCCCCCCCCCCCCCCCCCCCAATGGAAGAGGGTTCAGTTGTAGGGATGATACAAGCAAGCTGCACCAAATCTCAGCATAGGGAGGATGTCGCATTAACACATAGACTTATCTCTCACCTGCAGTTAGGTCAGCGGTCTTACACACGACAACACTGACCCTCTGTGGACATAATGGGGTATTACCACTCTGCCTGATTCAGTAAATCAGTTAGACACTAAAATAAAATAAAATTGGTCAAGAATGTGTACAAAAATTAAGGATTTTTGGGACACGTACAAAAAACATTTGTTAAAACCTTGAAAATAAGGTGATATGTCGCCTGATCTGTTCGTGGTTAGTGCAAGCATTTGTCGATGACTGTCAGCTACTATCATGCAAAAAATGTATCTGTTTCGGTAAAATACAATGAGGTACATCCATTAGTGTGTAGGATAGGGTTAATTAGCTGTGGTGGCCATCCTAAACTGGATGCCAAATGCCAAAGTTTAAATGAAATATGGTCAAAATAGGTGTTAATTACTCTGTTACTAACATACCAAATTTAAGCTCAATATCTGTAAAACTGGCTGAGTTAAAACTCTTTTTGTTTTTTAAGACGAGTTGGATACATCCAATGATTACTTCCTAAAATGTTCATTAAGATCCGTGAAGTGGTTTATCAGATATTTTACTGTTAAAGTTTGAAAGCCAGATCTTGCAGTTAACTTATTCTGGGAGGATTCCAATGTGTTCTCAGATTGGTCTCTCTACCTGTCCTGGGTCTTCCCCGGGACCTACTTTGAGTTGGACATTCCCAGAAAACTTCCATAGGGAGGTGTCCAAGGGCATACTTACCAGATGCCTGAACCATCTCAACTAGCTCCTCTGGATGTGTAGGGGCTCTACTCTCCCAAATAACTTGTCATCGTATCTCTAAAAGCTGGTTTATACTTCAACAAGGCTTGAGACAACAGATCTGTGATTACGTCATCATGAACATCTTTGTCTCACCAATTGTTTATAGTGGGGCTGAAGACTAAATCAACATATTTAATCCCTGTCCCCCCACAGCACTTGCGTTGTAGCAGAGGTCACACATAGCTAAGCATAAAAACAAGTGATAGCAGAATAGATAGTTGTTTTGTTCCATCGATGATGTTCCCAAATTCTAAGATTGTTGGATGAAGAGTCATTAGAGGAAGATCTTTTTTTTTCTTGTCAACCACAGAGATCAAAAGAAGGCGTGAAGGTTGGTGGCACACTCAATACAAGACAAGCTGCTCCTCAAAGCTGTCCATTTTCCTACTATAAAATGACACGCAAAAGGATGCACTATTCCACATAAACAAACACACCAACAAAGTTCTGATCAATCACACAATGCAAGACACAGTTCTGACTGGAGGCAATGTACAAGACAGGGTGTCAGTGGGAGATAAGACAGAGGCTACGCAAATGTCGTCACATAAGACTGTAAGCGAGATGTGAGAATGGAAGTATAAATCAGCCTTAAAAGGAAGGCTCAGCTACCCTGCAGAAATAACTCTTTTTAATCTCCTCTATCTGCAATCTCTCTTCTTTTGATCATTATCCAGAGTTTGTGACCATAGGTAGAGGTAAAAATGTATAGGAATGTAGACAGACAGGTGAACAGATACTGCAGAGATACGTCTGTCAATCTCACGATTCATTCTTTTCTCATTCAAACACCAAGATACTCCCAACCCGGAGAGTGCACTCCACCCTTTGGTGACCAAGGACCACAAATGTGAATTTCTTTGTTAAGTTTGTAATAATATGGATAAAACACCCTTTTGTAATAGTGCAATGGAACTATTTTGGTAAATATCTGATTCATTGTTGTTCTTTCACTTTCCGACCTCAGACCTTCCAAAAACACCACAAGGAGGACACAGTTTTCCACCTAAGCACCGTCAACTTGAAACAGCGAGTGAAATTTATTTGATTTAAATAAAGTCTCTTACAGTTCACAGCTATAGGAGCCTACACAGTAAGCAGAACGTTGTCTTCTGGTTGAGTGCAGAACTACACCACAGGGTAGTTCCAAACAGTCTGTAGCGTCTGTACCAATGGAATGAAGGGAGAACGAGGCTGAATATTGCTCCTCCATAAATATAGACAAACGTTAAAAACAGAAGAGAGAAACTAGAAGAAAACGGCAAGAAGTTGTTCAGCTTTTGGAAGCATTTTGATGCTGTTTTCCTCTGACATATATCAGCAAAAGATCATGCTTTACCTTTGAATTAAAACACACAGACTGGATTCATCAGGTTATAGTGTTGTACGTTTAGCTTGGGGTCATTTCTTACCCCCTAAAGTTGACTTCAGTCACAGATATTTATCTACTTTAAAAAAAAAAAGAAGTCTCTTGATAAATGTGGCACCATCTCCGCCTGATTTTGGATGCTTTAGGACAGCACGGCCTGGGAGTTTCTGATGCCAATCAGGTTGTCCGCACTGACGGACCTCCTCATGGCGGACCTGCTCAGGTCCTTGTATTTGTCCTCACACAGCCTGGAGATGGCCTGGAGACAGCAGAAACACAAAGATGTTATTACCAACAAACTAAAAGGTAGTGTTTCACTGAACTGCAACTGTTAGAGACTAACTGCTGACTTGACGTTGTGTGAACGTATTTTCAGTTGATGTCTCACAGCATAAGTGTGGCCAACATTGAGGATCGTGACTGTATTTTGTGTACATGACTTGGAAAACTGTACTCTTGGCCATGCACATTGTATATTCTGTTACTCAGGTCCGCCCATGTCATTCCGGCTTATGCCTGGTTAGGGTTAGGTAAGGTTCCAAACCTGCAGTCGCCCCCACATTTCTGATCTAATCTACATTAATACACTTTTCTATAAAAATTTGCAGGTTTAGACCAGTTCTTAAATAATGGTGTGATTCATATATGTTTTCCTATTTTTTATTTTTCTGTACAGGTTTTGCGACCCGTTTCTGTAAACCTTAGGCTGGTTTAGTAATTCATAAAACTAAATGTTCAGCTCATTCCAGAGATGTAAGATGTGACTTTTGTAACTTTCATGCTTTTCATATTATAACGTTTATTATTTTTAAAATCTGTTTTGACAAACTTGGCTCTATTTTTGTCTTTTCATACTTTTTAGCTTCTAACTAGCATTCGCCAACTACTAGCTAACTTTTTCTTACTTTTAGTTTTTAACAGACCATTTTGTAGTTTTTGGCATGCACAGCATCGTAGGTAGGGAGACCATTTCGTGGTTATAAATGCGCGAAGCAGGCCGAGCTCACGCATCTTTTAATACAAACGCTGAGGTTGCTACAGAAACGCCATTGGAATTGAACAAATTCAACTGGTAAATTTATGCTGATATACAGACTCGATGTATTTGCTCTAAACTAACTGGTGTTAAACTTTTCTATTGAATTGTCGATGTTATTTTTCTTGAACATCTTCTTAACTACAAATCTGTATTTTGAGCTTGTTGAATTTGTTTAATTCTAATGGCATTTCCACAGCACCCTCAGCGTTTGCACTGAAAGATGTGTGAGCTTGTTTGCTTTGCGCATTTGTTACTACAAAGTGGTCACAAATGTGCACAAAGCCTTCTAATATTTTTAGGCTAAAAGAAGCCTTTGCTACTTTTTGCTAGCCTTTTGATAAATTTAATTTTGACATAATCGCTGTGTCTCAATTCATGTGTTGCAGCCGACGTCGGCCGTATTTGTCGGCCACTTACATCACTACCCCATGCCGTAGGCTGTACCAATTCATCGGCGCCTACACATGCAGCTGACAAACGCGGCCAACAAAATCCCGAAAACTTCGAATGCATCCGAGTATCCTACGTGGCTGACAGTATCCCAGAATTCGTTGCGCCATCAGTAAATTAAACAGAAAAACCAAGACAGCAAAGTTTTTTTAACTTTACAACGGATTTTGGAAGTTTGGAATTTTATCACGGACCGAAAAATGTAAGTTAAACAACTTAGCTGAAGAAACGTACTGCAATGAGATGTTAAATAAAATGCAGTTACAAGTACTGATACTGAAGTTAAACCCAAACTATTAATGCTTTTTATTTATTTCCTTGTAACGTTTTTCCATTAAAACTGAATTTTATGAAGTCATACCTTGAAAAAACAACTGAAGCGTTGTGATATAAAACGTATCACCATGGTAACGACACAAAGCATGTTCACGCAAACATACTGTACGTCTTCTGTAGACTGTCCCATTTCACAGCTGTTTATGCAGTCGACACAAGCAGCCTACGGCCCATGTTGACTGCAGCCAATGTTGGCAACCCATGAATTGAGACACAGCCGACATAATGATTGGCTACTTTTAGATAGTTATACTACTATTAGCTTTGAGCTATATTTTGTTAGTTTGGGCTTTTAGCATTTATTCATTTTAGATATACTTTTGTTACTTTTAGCTTTTAATTAGCCTTTGATACTCTTTGCTTCTAGCAAGCTTTTCAATACGTTTAGTTAGTGTTTAACTTATTTTGATTTTTAGCTAGTATTTTGCATATTTAATATTTAGCTAGACTTTACTTACTTTTAGCTTTAAGCCTTTTGTTACTTTAATTTTTATTTAGGCTTTGCAACTTTTACCTTCTAGTTTACGTTTTGCTATTTTTGACTTTCAGCTAATGTTACTCAGCACTGAGTGTTCAAACTAAATTTGAAACGCGGTACTCTTTATCATCGACGCAGCTTTTAGACCTGGGCATTTAGGGACGTCCCTAGGATGATTTCTGTCATAAGACAACTCCCGGACAGGTAATAAATTCTGGCATGCTAGAATTGATGAAAACTACACTGAGACAAGTTCAAAATTCAAGAGGCAAGACAGCAAAACCTCTACAACATGTAAGGAAACTAAGAACCCCAACAAACTCCCTTGCGAGCACCGTTTATCAAGTAGTCACCAACAGTCGCGGCCCAGTGAGATATTGGCTAAAAGAAAGAAAATCTAAGCTAACAGATGATTTGCTGGTTAAACAAGAGAAATTAAACTTGACAAACCTCCAGCTTTTGGGCTCGCTTGTTGCTGAGCGGCTCCAGAGGGAAACTGAGATTGTTGTCATCCGCTAATGAGCGCAAGTCAAAGTAATACTTAGCGTAGACGCTGGCCGGAACGTTGATATTGAACTGGAGCAGCTCCAGGAAGTGGCGCTCCATCTCATTCCTGTTCAACAAAGTCATCAAGTTAAATCAAGACATGACATCTTATGAGGCAGGGACAACCAGTAAATCATGTCTTTAGATAAACAGCGATGCTTACATGTCTTCCACTGTGATATCTTTGAGGATCTGGCAGTAGTCGACGTTCCAAACCGCCTGGTCATCCCAAACTTTGGAGGCAAGCAAGATGGCGCCGAGGACGATGCGCTTCCAGTTGCACGGGCAAATGTCAATCTCCGCATAAGTCAATAACCGCTCCAGGTACACCTGACGTAACATACAGTAGTTAGTTCTGGGGAGCAAAACATACAGAGACAAAAGGTGCAAAATAGTTACCAAAGTCACGATGGCGCACTCGGCGGTGAGCTGTGCAGAGCTGAAGAGTGTTCTAATGAAGCGGTATATGAGTTTGTGCTCTGGGTCAACCACAGAGTAATCATCCGGCACTTTTTCTTTCTGTTGGGCAAGGATTTGTCATCATTTATTGTTCAGCTTCGTAAAAATGTATACGTTTCAAAAAAATCAAAGACTTACCGACAAAGGGTGCCTCTTCTCATCGAATATATCCAGTGAGCGGTTTGAATCTCTGCACAATCACATTACATCATATCAAATGTGTAATCATTGCACCGTGACTACCATGTAGGTGTTATTTTTAAGAGTAAGCTCTGTTTATGACAAACAGGAATAAAACCTAAACTAGGATATTTTTAAGAAATATTAAACATTTTCAATTTTTTTTATTGAATACCAGCAAAACATTAAAAAGTTGCAACAGGTGAAACTATGTTTAAACCATGTTAAAGAAACATTGAAGGGTGAAATGCAGCAATGACTCAAAATAAAAATAAAAAAAAACTTTCTTATAACTTTCACATAAGAAAAAAAAAAGCTTAAGTTTTAATATACAAGCAGTGCAAAGAAAATGTTAAGCTGCTACCAGCTGAATGCATCAATCCAGCAGGAGTTGGACAAACCTTTGGACTGACGAGATGCGCTACAGAGACTTACTATTAGCCTCTTCTCCATTGTCAAGTCTCACTCTAATTGGTTCTTGTTTGTTTGGAGTCTGCTCAACTCTAGGTGTCTCTCCATTGCAGTGTGTCCCTCACTCTCTGGGCAGATCATCAACACAAGGCTTGTCCGGTACACAATTTTTTTGTTTGTTTTTGTCGTGGTACAGTTTATGTTTATAGAAGTGCGCTTGTAACTGTGGGTGGCCAGTTTCACCGAAACCTCCCTGCATACCTGCCCATTTCTGTCAAGCTCAAGCTGTATGCGCTCCACTTGTCTCCTGCACCTCTTTCAAGGAGGACTTGGCTCAGCCAATCCACAAGTCTCAGTCTGCTGATGTCAAAATCACTTGCATGCAATACACGGCTCGACCTGCCTGGAACCACAGCTGAGGTGGATCCAAAAAGGGTGTTGGAAGTGGAAATGGAGGCATGTTTGGCTGATGCTGAATCGATGAAAATGGTTTAAGAAACACCCATGGAGAAGGGGCTATAAACAACTATTAGACAGGGTGTCGCTGTCACTGAGCAGTCCTCTGATGAGCAAATTGGTGGTTCAATTCCATCTCTATGTAGTTGCATATCAAAGTGTCCATGGGCAAGACACCGATTGTCTCTCCCATCAGTGTATGAAGGTGATCTAAAGCATTGATTAATCTCTATAAACTGAATTATCTTTATTTGATTTGTAGAGAAATATAGCAGAGTGCTGACTGATTGTGTGCGTTACTGGTTAAATGAGGGCACAGATTGGGCCTCATGCAAGAACATTTTTGTATTCTTATTCTAAATTTCTCTTACTTTTGTTTGTACAAACAGTTCTTACGAACATGTCACGTCAGATTCAACAAATGCTTTTATCTTCATGATAAGTGTGTAAATGAGCAGCGTAAACTCATTAATGCGTATCAGGTGCTTGTGCACAAGGAGAGGAGATTAACATAATTACCACCCCAAAAACAGCATATAAGGCTGTGTTTCCTGCCCCACATACCAGGAAGTGTTTGTTCATGAAATTGACAGCGCAAAGTAAAAAGAAGAATTTATCGAGTTCGGAGACTGAAGTCCTGCTTTCAGAGATCCAGAAAAGAAAATCTGTCATTTTTAGCACCGTCAGCTGACCTGCTAAAGCCGAGAAATGAAATGATGACTGCTGTTAATGTCATGTCTCCTGTGGGTCGTATACAGTCACAGAAATAAAAATCTAAATCATAT
>JARVJO010000186.1:15863748-15881153 GCA_031762555.1 Cynodonichthys magdalenae | reverse complement strand
GTGCGTCGAGGTGAGTCCAACTATATCTAGTCGGAACCTCTCAACCTCACACACCAGCTCAGGCTCCTTCCTCACCAGAGAGGTGACATTCCACTTCCCTAGAGCCAACTTCTGCAGCCGAGGATCAGACCGCCAGGGTCCCTTGCCCTCGACTACAGCACAATGCACCCAACTCCTTCGGCCCCTCCCACAGGTGGTGAGCCCATGGGAAGGGGGACCCACGTCTCCTCTTCGGGCTGTGCCCAGCTGAGTTCCATGGGCAAAAACCCGGCCACCAGGTGCTCGCCAACGTTCCCCACCTCCAGGCCTGGCTCCAGAGTGGGGCCCCCTGTTGACCCGCGTCCGGGCGAGGGAACACCTAGTCCACTTATAGTACTCATCATAGGGGTCTTTGGGCTATATATATATATATATATAGTATCAATATGGGTGTGTGTGTACTTGTTTTTGTTACCTATTTAGGACCATTTCTGGTGTACACACCTACCTTGCCAAGACCAGTAGTCCTAATTGGGACCAAAGAACAGTCCTAATATGGTGGAACTCCATTTTTGGGTTGGGGGTTTTGTTCAGGACTAAGGTGTGAATTGAGTTTAGGTTAGTCTTAGGGTTGGTGGTCAGGGTTAGGCTTTAGAAATTACTGGAAACAAATGGAAGTCAATAAATGGTCCTAATAATTATAGAAATACAAACCTGTCTGTGTGTGTGTGTGTATGTATGCCTCTGTCCCTGTTGCTTTCCCCCTATACAGAAGTTACTATCCTAAAATGAGGGTAATGTCTCTGTGTGACCTTGGTTTGTTCTGCATTGCTTTTCACCACACAACAGAGCAGAGCAATGCTACATTTAAGTTACCTTCATCTTGTGCTCATTTAGATGATGAATATAAATTCAAAAGTTATTAGTTGAATAGAAAATTACCAGAATTCATATTGTTGGAAGTGGGGTCTGTTGTTTTATTTATATAGTTAGAGTAAATGCTAAACCACTTAGCAAAAAGTTAGCTCTGCTCTTAGATTAGTCGGTTAGGGGAACCATTCTCACCAGAGTGTAGTGCTGCACTCTATATAGCATGTCGGAAGCTAATATCTACGAGCCAGTAATTGTGTTGGCTTTATAAGCTAATTTAGTTTCAAACAGTTAGCTTCAGTTCTGGTCAGAGCACATCCACATTGATGTAAATAAGGTAAAATCTGCTTTATTGTGAAATGATACACATTTTCCTCTTTCTCTTATTGGTAAATCTGTAACACACAGAAATTTTACATTTTTATACACATTACATAGCTCATATACACTTTCTAATATGTAGTTCATACAATAATAGTTTTTTTTAACATGTTCAGTCCTTAATATTAGTTTTTTTGCCAATATGTACAGTATGGTAAAACCACACGATTGCATGGTCTGGCTATGGCCGACACTGCTGCAGTAAATCACAATGTGTGACCGGGGTGCACTCCAGCCTCTCCTGCAACTTCTACTTTCCATACGTTTGTCCAGTTTATTTCTTATACAGTCTGTAAGGATTTCAGGTAAATTTGTTGTCCATGGGTGTTTTTTGATACATTTATTTTTCTCCTTTCAGCCCGATGAGCTGGAGGGCGTCCACACGCACACCTTCAAACTTAAGCCCTTTAAGAAGGCGAAGAGTTGTGACATATGCAAACAGGCCATAACCAAGGAGGGCCTCATCTGCAAAGGTGAGTATTTAGTTTAAATGTGTTTAATTTTATGGTTGTTTTAGCAAAAACATGTTGGGTGACCAGAAGCAGAAAGACTGTATTATGTTTCATTCTACAAATTAAATAAATAAACTGAATTAAACAGATTCAAAACTAGACTTTTTATATAATAAGTGGGCTTATGTTTAGTCTTCTAAATCCAAAGATTTTCAACAATTTTTACATTTATTTATCTTTACAAATTTCATTTTATGCACATTTGTCTAAAATTTGTCTATTCTTCTTTGGTCTATACTCTGCACTCATATATCTTTCCCTCCTGCCTGTAATTCCCCCGCCGGCCCCTCTGCTACCACAGTCCAGTCACGTTTCAAAGCTATTTTTATAAGATCCAAGAGTTTTTTTTTATTGTCACTACAATGAAAAGTCCAGTCCAACTAAAGGTTAAAAGTCTCCCCAGCAGCCTAACTTTGTCCTTCACTTCTAAATTTCCTTTCCTCCACCCTATTTTTATTTGCACACGCTCAGTATCTGTTTTTAATTCAAAGCGACCTAAAGACAAGCGACACAAACCGAGGCTGAGAATGCACAGGAGCGCAGCAGTAGAATACCGGGCTCGCAAAGAGCTTTGGCTGAGGATTTGGTGTTAAAATTAGCATAGCTGCTGCTGCTGCATTAGCCTAGATAAGAGGCATAAAAGAGAAGGGGAGAAGAAGAAAAAAAAACGGGGATGTGAGGTGGGGTGTGGGGCAGAGCCAGGCAAAAGAGCAAGAAAGGGAGGAGAAAGAGATGTGACCCAGTGATTAAAAAGATATTGAGATTACAAACAAAAAAAATGTGCACTTTTCTCTTTGATGTTGAAACATAGCAAAGATCAACCCTCACTCAAATTAGTCTATGTCTTACTGAAATTGGTTCTTCATTGATAAAGAAAGATTGGCACAAGAGATGAGGTGCAGATGTATTCTGGATGCAACTTACTTTGCTTTTTTCATTCACGTTCCTGCAACCACAGATAGAAAACTTTACAGCTGACTGAGGGCTCCTCCAGCGTTTTAAGCCGTTGACAGAACAAAAATTCATGCACATAAACGTTACAGCAAAACATTTTATATATTTCTCACAAGTTTGTTTATTGATTTGAATGTGGGCAAAATTAAATCTTACAACAATGACAAACCCATTGTTTCAGAGAGCTCATTTTCTCCTAAATGTTTCTAAAGTGATCGTTCAGATCTTGTCTGATGGGCTTACATTTCAAAATAAGAGCAATATCAGTCAGTGGTTTTTTTTTTTTGAGACATTTTGAAATAAGGAGAACTAAAGGTTTGTTTTTAATGATACATTGCAATTTCATTAAAAAACAAAAGCAGTTTTGGCTGCTAAAATCAACGTGAAAGTAGATAAGTTAAAATTGAAAGAAAAACGACCAAATACAACTAGCCTGTCAGCGTTTATGCTTGGGAAACACCTACTTCTCTGGTAACCCCTTCTTGTCTGGTAAGACATCTCAATCATACTACTCTGAGAACTAGGTTATGCAGGTAACCTAAAGTTCTCATTTAAAGCATTCATTTTGATGTCTCACTATGGAATATGTAGACTCCAGTATTGCCAGACAGGTTGTCTCTAGAGCCTCCCATCACTTAATGGTCCCTGTTGTGTTCCAGCGAGGGCGCAGGGAACTTATAGAAAGGAAAAACAAGTGGTGAGGACCAACTCACTGCTGCATATATGTCCTGAATAGAGACCCCTTTAAAAAGGGCCCGGGACTCATCCAGGACACAGGTAGATTGGACACATAGACCCACAGTTACATGAAGGCCCTGGCTTGTATAGGACAATGCAATCGCCCCCACAATCCAGTGAGAGAACTGGTGCTTTGTGATGGGCTTGCCCCTATGAGGTTTCACCCTGGAGAGGAGGTTCAATTTTTCTGGGCAAGCAAAATCGGAGTGCCTTATCCTCCTTTTTCTGAGCCTCACACCGCTGCTGCATGGAGGCCAGAACAAAGCCGAAGATGCACTCAGACATGATCGACATGTCCAATTTGTTCTTTTTTTCTTGATCTGACAGGTTGGTCAAGTTGAGTCACCTTACCATCCCTATTGATTTTCCTGTGGCCTTGGCCACACAGCACTGCATGCGCAGTCAGTGGGGGTGAAGGTGGTACAGTGGTAGGACAGTCATCTTGGGACCAGAAAGTCACAGGTTCAATCCCATGCCAAACCCACATGTCGTGGTGTCTTTAAGCAACACATGTAGTTTCTAAGCTCCCAGGGTGTTTACATAGCTGCCCGCTGCTCCACTTGGGTTTATCTCACATGTGATGGGTCAAATGCAGAGCAGAAACGTCATCATTGCATGGGAACATGCATTGATCACAATACATGGCACATTATTATTATTATCACAGTGATTTCATCCCACACATTAGGGTCATTTGGCTCTCTCATCCTGGGGGACCAATGACGTGCCAGGCTTTGCAGCCTGTGTGCTTATGATGAAGATTTTATCATCATAATTTTCAGACACGAGGAGCTCCGAGATTACCTTGTCATCTTTCTCATCGTCCAGCTCCAGAATGTCCTCAGCAACTGACTGTAGCAACTTCGTCCAGCGTCCACATTTTACTCCCACTTGTTGTCGTTGCCAGGCGGCAGCCCGCTTGTCGACATGTATGGGTCCCTGCCAAGAGGCTAGCGTGGTGTGCTAGCCGCTTTGGAGGCTCTTCATGGTGAAACAGGAACAGTTCGTAGACAAGCCCGGGACATCAATCGTGAGGTGGGCCTGTTCCATACTAAGACACATCGAATACACCTGGTGTGGATCTTTGCACAAAATTTGTTCCTTGAGAGGAATATGCAGGCGGGTGTGTCCCAAACTGAGACATTGAAACGAATGCTCTGAGTAAGAGCTTCTAATTACTTAAAAGATTTTGCTTAATTCATTTTTAAATTAAGCACATCACCATGTATTGGAAAATATAGTATATATTAGCTTGGTAGCTAATGCTATATTTACAATAGAATAATATATTGTCCCAAATATACAGTAGCTCGAGAGCTAACGCGAACGTTAAAAGGCTGAAGCTGAGGTTCTCTTTTCATGAAGCAGCTCTGTTGTCCTCCATCCACATTTTCACTGAGTCATTTCTATATTTTCCGCTTGGTCGTCGTGCTCCAGTTTCATTTAAAAGGGCTGAACATCCGACATTGTCCAAAATGAACCTTCAAGCTGGATAGAGTTTTGAACCAGAGCAACAGTAAATGTCATTATTTACCCAGAATGCTTTGCTGTGTAAATTACGTGGCAATGTCCGTGGGACAATTTGTTTTTAATTGTAAAACGTAAACAGCCAAGAGTGTTTATACAGTCTTGTTTTTTAGAGTTGAAGTAAATGTTTAGCAAATATTGTTTAATGGTACAACTAATGCAGTTCATATGCAAAAATGTAAGTATAATTTTTTTGGCTTGAATTAAAAGGAAGTTACGTTGGAGATTTTTACTGCATTAGCACCCTTCAATTTTTTTTATTTTTCGCCAAATGTTTTCTAAGTATACAAAATTTTATGGTTATAATCTGGTGAAAAAGAGTAAGGCTGACATTTTTTCCTCCTTGATTGAACAGCTGGTTATCCATGGATTCACTTTATAAATAATTGTCTGTCGGCTCATCACAAACACTAAGTAACAAGTTAATTAATCACTATTACCCTGGTTTATCTTCATCAACTCAACTTGTTGAAAACTGTCTTCTCCACTGTCAGACCACCCGCATCACTTCTTTAGCTGCTCAGACGTCACCTCTTGTTCATTTACTTTGGTCTGACATTTTTACACATAATCATGACCACCTACAGCGAAACAACAGATGTGTGTTGGAGTACAGATCAATGGTCATACCTGACATATAGACAAGACTGATAAGTGGCAAATATTTGTTTCTGTTATTTATAAGGGTTCAAAAAAGAGAGGTCCCCTATTGTTAAAACAAAAGTTAAGTTAAAACATTTACTTTTCAGCAAAAACAAAGAAATTACAATGAAATCAGGTGCATTTGCTTTATTTTTCCACTTGGGGGTAGCAGCACAGTATGTAACTGATTCTTTTCTGTTTGTCAGGAAAAAAGCAGCATTGATGTGTGCTCTAGTTTTTACATACCATAAAAAAAGGAATGCCTAATGTATTTTTGCCCATCTGCTACTTTGTTTTTGGATCTGTTTAAACAGAAATATATGTTAAATGGGATAAAGTGACACTCTTATGAGCAAAAATGTCCCTTTCTCTTTTTTTTTTCCAGCCTGCCGGTTGTCCTGCCATAAAAAATGTGAAGTAAAGGTAAGAAAATCTTTATTTGCTTAGAATCACTTAAAAGTGGAAACCTGCAGCTTTTTGGTTTCTTCTGCTTTGATACATTAGAGTTGCTCTCACAAACTGATAGTTGCAAACTTGTCTAAGCCAATAAAGCAGAATTAAATTAATTTACATTTTTATACACTTGTTCTAAGATGGGACATTTTTGTCAGTCTGTTTCTGGACAATTTCTTGTCCAAGCTCTACATTATTAACCCTTTAACATAGAAATGTCCAACTGCACAGCTGATGGGTGAAGGATGATGATCCCAATGTATTTCTGTGTCAAGGGGACAAAGGTCAAGGTCACAGGTAACCTGTTTGTTAAGACCTCATCTGTGCTCCAGCTTGACTTCTGAGTAACAGCAATGTCAAACCCACTGTTTTCCACATCTTATCCGTCTATTTAAGACAATCCACAGAATGTTATCCACAATGTAAATCACAAATGTTTAGTAGGGGTGTACGGGTACGTCAGTTTGAGTACTCACCAATACTGATACAGAGTACTTAGTACGTTGGAACCTAGGAACCTAAACATTACACAATGACTTTAAAACAGCTTTTTTATATTTAGAGCAAGGTGGCTGTCCTTCCTTATAGGTCTACAGCCCCTCTGACTGGATCAAATTAAAAATACAGCATGATACATACTGTTGCAAAATATTAAAATTAATTAAAAAAAAGATTTTCTTTCAACTTGTATAAATGTCTTAAATATGGAACAGAATTTTTTTTACTTGAGCTATAAATGGTAACACATTTAAATAAAATTTGATACCAGTATTAATACGGGTGTACAAGTAGATAATGGTTCTGAGTATCAAGGCATTTTGTACGAGTATGTCTACTAAATGTATTGGTATTGGGCTTAATACTGGGACACTACTAGTATGTTATCAGACAAAGGCTCCACATTGGATTCTAATATTATTAAGACTACTTTCATCAAAGACATCTCGAGTGGTACTGGTGAAATGACAGTTAGCCGTCAACAGGTACGGTCTTAACATTACAACCAATAGATACACTTTTGTGTTCTGACATGTTGTTCAATTCAACTGTTAGAAACTGATTTACACCATGAACAACTATATTATCAGTGAAACTGACCTGTCACCCCATTACAGTCCTGTATTTACATGACAGATACATAAGTTTAAAGTTGTGTGAAATAATTCATGCCAGGATTTTGATTATTTGTATTGTGTACATAATTAGGTGTATTATGTATTGGAGTTGGTTAATTCAAGTTGCATAAACTGTAGTATGTAGGACACTACACTTAGCAGAATTTCCCAAAGAAAACAACTGCTTAGTTTATACTTATGTTTATTTGCAACTCCTGTTTTCTGCCAGTAAAGTTCCTATAATTGTCAAATGTTTAGCACTGTTTGCCTGCAATTTCTCCTTTCAAGACTTTATTAAAAACACTACTGTATTTGTAGCATTTGAACTTTTGAGAGGAAACTTAATACCTGTAAATTTTCCAACAACGAAGAAGAGAGGTGTGCATGGTGATACTGTGTACAAGCTTTAGAAAAACTTTGGTTATAGCTGTTGCACTGCTTCATTATGTAGACCTTCTAATGCGTCTTAGTTTTCAAGTTGAGGAAAAATGTTGAATTGACCCTCCTCTAAACTTCTCACAGACTATTTTTTTCCCACCAAAAAAACATCTATAAGCCTGAAGATTACTATAGGAACAAACGCTGTGTGTTCACAAATCATCCAAAAGAAATCCACCGAATAGCTCTGAAACCCAAGAGAAGCCATTTGTGGTGTCAGTGTGGGGAATTATCAGAACATCGTCATGAGTCATTCATCCTGCAGACGGAGAATTATTGGAAGGAGACGAAGAGCAGATGAGATGTTGTAGTTTCACAAATTCTTCTTTTCACGTACTAATTCTTCACTTGATTCACTTGGGATGAAACATTTATTTTGGTTTTAAGTTAAAAACATTCAAAGACACAACGGTGTCAGGAAAAAGAGAAGTTGTTGTAACAATACTTCTTGGCAATAAGTCTTATACCAATGGAAAAGATATATATTTCTCCTGAAATGCCAGATTTGTTAGAAAAATTAGAAGGATTGCGTCCATTAAAAACGTGCCTGTCTATGCCAAACTGTTTATTTTGATATTAACTCTTGTTTGGTGTTTATTGGACTGGATGATTGAAGTTAGAAGAAACAAGATACATTTTACAAATTTATACAATTTAGAAAAACATGAGCTTCAGTAGCATGTGGAAGAACCATACAGGATTCTCTTCCTACATATTTTCAAATGCTCCTTGTGTGTTCAAAATCAATCAATCAATCCAAAAATATAGAAAATTTAGCACAAAAAAAAAGTCAGTTTTAAAGATAAATCAAACAATTTATCTGTGTTCATCTAACACAGTGGTGTCCAAAGTTGGTCCTCAAGGGCCGGTGTCCTGCATGTTTTAGGTGCTGCACTGGTTCAACACAGCTGAATCTAAGGAGTTCTTAATTAGGCCTCCTCAGTTTGCCATCAAGGTCTGCAGAAGCCTACTAATTAGGCACTCCTTCGAGTCACCTGTGTTGAACCAGTGCACCACCTAAAACATGCAGGACACTAACCCTCGAAGACCGACTTTGGACACCACTAACAGTTTAATTTCTTTTGACACTCTACAAAAAGAAATTCCCATTTTTGTTCCTCTGATTCATCCCAACACTTCTACAAGAAGCCTTCTGGAACGCTGCTGCCGTGGTTTGTCTTGTTCTTTGGGCGGACGGGTTGGAAAACTCAGGCGAGGTTTGGCAGAGGAAAGCAGGGGATAAGAGGAATGATGGGAAAAGGCTGGACAAGAGGAGTGAGAATGCAGTAGGTTTAAATATCTATCATGTAAACAACAATGCTGGTTTCTGCCAGACATTAACGGTGCAAGTTCTAGCTCAGTTTCAAGACAAATTTGTTTGGAAAAACCTTAGAATTTTAATGAGAAGTTGATGTAAGTTTGGAGACACTGCGTAGCATTTGTTTGTTCAAGACACGAGGGTTCAGGTTTCTGTTTAAAGAGATAGTCTAGTCATTTTGGAAAGGGGTGTTCTGTCAAATAGCTTCCTGTTTTATTAGCCGTGACATCAGTGTTCAAGCACAGAATCCACCTTATTCCTAGCTCCCATGATGCCTTTTGTGATTTATGGGGACGGTTTAGGATGTGAAAAGTGGCTGCGGTTGGTAGCATATTTAGCTACTTCATTGACTCGATTGAAGCAAGAGTTTTGCCTTTTTCTCCATCCTCTGTGTACTGTGACTGATGTCATGGCTAATACGGTACCATTGATAAATACATTTGATTAAACATCCCCTCAAAAACGACTAGACTATCCCGTTTAACCTTAAAGAAATCAGCAGTGTTGTAATGAGGACTGTTCTTTCTGCTTTTTAAAAACTCACTAAAACGTGTTGAAAGATTTGGATTTAACACCATATTACTTGTTTTAAATGAACCACAATGGGTTAATAGTTCAGAAGATTAGGTTTACCATTTTTAAAGTTTACAAGAGGTGTTTCATCTCCATATCAGTCAGTAACTTACATAACTGCCTACATAACACGGGCACTGACGTCTTCCAGTGTTTAATTTCAGAAAGTTTGAGGTCTTGGGTTTTAATCTGGGCACCCTAAAATTTTAAGCCTAACTTGTGTGATGTGTGAAAACTGGGAGAGGCGTTTAATTAGACACTTTGCCAACAGCACGCTCCATAAAATGCTCAGCAGCGCTGTTGTATTAAAGGATGCGAGGCTGCAACCCTTTATCACCTAAAGTGAAATTTGGGGCTATTTTTGTGACCAGCTGTGGATGTTCTGTTCCTCTTGCGTCAAAACCAGGTTTGAGAAAGAAAAAATTTAATTCACTAATTATTTGCTCTTTCATGTTTAAGACCGATCTTTAGGCTCTCGTTTTCTATTCTGGCAAAACTAATCGTGTGAATGTTGAGTCAGCATTTCAATTTCTCATTCTTCGTGCCATTAAAATCATTCATTATTCAAACTTTCCACTTATTCAGGAGATAGGTGGTATGACATTTTCTTTTTGTAACTATTATTTTTTTTGTAATATTTGACTTTGTTTACATATGTCTCCCATTGAAAAATCTAATTCCTTCAAAAACATTGTTCTTTTTGAAATTTGCTTCAGCAAACTTTTCTTTTGCTACTTTTAGCTTTTACAGTTTTATTTTAGCTTTTAACTACCATCCTGTTCTTTTTAGCTTAGCTACTGATTAGCTAATTTTAGTTTTAGAATCTGTTTTGCTATTTCTTTAATTGTTTTACTTCATTTTTATTTTAACTTTTAGCAAAATATTTTTGCTGCTTTTCGCTTTTATGCTGATCTACCTTTTTAACTTTTACAACTCAGTCTTAACTTTCTCAGCAAACTGTAGCAGTCACTTAGCACTCAGCATTTTTTCTCTTTAGTTGCATTTAATGTAGTTGATCACAGCAACAGCTTGTATTTTCTAGTGTCTTTGGCTAATACTTTGAATTTATTCCTCTGATTACTCTCAAATATAATTTTAGCTGTCCATTTTAACAATATGTTTCCATTAGCTCAGCTGACTTGTATACCTCAGGGATTAATCCTCATCCCCTTGTGTTTCGCATTTACATGGTTCTTCTTGGCCAGTTTGTTCATCACCACTGTCTATGCTGATTAACAATATAATGTGGATACCTCCAAGTACAGTGTTTTAGTATTAATCTAAAAGTTGGTGAACTTTATGTCTAGCTTCCAGAGGACACCATCCATCCTTCTCCCCAGATTATTTTGGGACCCATCTGTCTTCTGTTTATTCCTTGTTAATTAGTTTTTGGTAATATTGAACAACTGAGATTAAAAATGTGTTGATTTCCAGTGGAAAGTTTATATGTAACGTGATAATTTTATGTTGTGTAATACTCATTTCAACTGACAATTTCAGATGTTTACTTTACCTGATTGGACATTTTTCTAATTTTATGTGTGGGGTGTAATCAATAATACAAAGGACCTAACCTATGTTCAGATTAGGGATGATGGGCAGTTGAAGATGGTATGTTAGGCTTCAGCTTCCTTAAAAGATGGATAATTATCATCTGCTGCCAAATAGTGAAGGGGAAGGTTGTGTTTTTGCATTTGTCTGAACGGCTACTTTGAGGGTCAACTCAATTCAAGATGACTTCTATGACCAATTGACCTTAAAACACAAAAATGGCTATAAAGTTAAGTTTTATGACATCGACTGACATGACATGACTGCTAGCTCACAGCTCTTACCAAGCTTCCGTAAGTTTTTTTGAGTGATGATACTTAGAGTTTTCTTTCCTTTATGGTTCTTATTTTAATCAGATTTCAAAAACATCCCAAGTTTTGCACAGGGACAAGGAGCAGGCAAGAAGGTTGGCATGACAAAGAAGGTGCTCATCTGAGCATGAAAGCGGAAAAGGTACTAGAGCAACGAGACGCACAAATGCGCTCATTCTTCAGTGGCTCGACACAGAAGCAACCCTGTTTCCCCAGCGCAAGCATGTGACATCAAAGAGCCATCACAGCAGGTTTCCATAGCAACACCCTTCAGTGGTATAGATGTAGCACGGTTGTTGGGAGATAGTGTTGGCAGACAAATGATATGAACGGTTTAATAACCGGGTGCTGGCTGATGACTGATGGCCCAATTTACCTCAGTCATCGTCTGGAGTTCAGGAGCTAAGTTCATGTAGAGAGCACAAAACCCAGAGGATGGCAGTTAAATATTTTCCTCAAACTCTCTTAAAAAATTAATAAATAAATTTGCGGTGGTGTGAGTTTTGTTCCAGTCAATCCGCACTCATTTATGGCTCTGTTCTGCAGCCAGCCTCTCAGTTTATTATTATTTGAAGGCATTTTAATTCCAGAGGGCTACAAACGAAGTGCATTTCTACCTTTCTATAGTTTGCTAAAGATTACATGAACAAGCCAAAAAGCTTTTAGAAAAAGGATTTTGTGTAAAATGGGAATTTTTATGTTTTTAAAAAGGACAAGGACTGCCTTCCAATAAAAATACCTTTTTCTTCTCTGTGAAACATGGTGACAGTAGAATCATGGTTTGGGCTTGGCTTTGAATCATTAGTGAACAATAAATTCTGATATAAATGAGTGACTTTTATCAGAAAGTTTCACGACACCTGATATTTAATTCAGTTTTTGTTCTATTAATGCCTGATCATTAGTGTGCATGAAATACACAGTATTGGGATCCTGCTTGTTCCTCCTGTGCAGTTTTTGTCCCCTTTCTACACCTGTGTACTTGGTCCTATTGCAACCAACCTAAACTTCTATTGTTACGAGCATTCAGGAGATGCTTGTAATGACTTTATGTGTTTGCACTATATTCCATTATCTGTACCTGCCTTTTCTTTCCTGGTTGTTTGAGTCACTGGTGCCCATATCCAGCAGTCACTGTGGGGCAGGGTACACCCTGGACAGGTCGCAAGTCCACCACAGGGCCACATAGAGACAAACATGACAACAATGTATTCGTTCTCTCACTCACACCGAGAGATAATTTAGAGTTACCAATTAAAAACATGCATGTTTTTGGTCTATGGGAGGAAACCGGAGTACCCAGAGAAAACCCATGCATGCATGCATGGACAGAGAATGTAAACCCCAAAAGATCCCAGCTGGGATTCGATCTAACAATCTTTTTGCTGAGAGGCAACAGCACTACCAACTAAGCCACTGTGCCGCTAATGGTTTATATACCTTTTATGATTTTTAATATTTTAAGCTTTATTTGAGCTTCATTAGGTTACATTGGGAAAATTTCAGCAGCTTGGGCTTGGTCCAATACTGCCCCCATGAGACAATTTTATAATGAAAGTTCTAAGACTTCCATTATACTTTTATCCGACACAAATGATCTCCAATCAGCAGCCAACAAAAGTCCATGCAACCCATTTAATAACAGGCTTTAAGTATATTCTATTTCATGCACCCTTGTTTTTTTTGTTGGAAAACCTTATTTTAGTATTATATGTATCCCGTTTTTGATTCAACTTTTTTTATAAACCTTAAAGTGCAGCAAGTAATGTAGAAATTCATCATCTAGTTCTCAGATCCAGTACCTCTAAGAACCAATCATGATTGCCCACTGCCGTTGGCAAACAGCGATAACATTTTTGCCCATATTGTGTCTTTTTGCTGTTGTTTGCAAAATGAGCCGCTAGACTGATTTTAAAAGAAAGTTGCAGAAAGTAATCAGTGGATGTACATTTACAACCCATTAACTAATATTACTAAATTGTATTCAGTATTTTTTGTCCAGTGACAAAACAAGATAAAAAAAATGTTTTTTTTTCCTTGTTATTCTTCCTCTTATGTTTCAAATACAATCATGAGGACTATGAGGAAAGCAAGGGAGGATAAAAACAGAAAAGGACAACAGTTACTGCCCCCAGAATGCCTTTTGCTCTCTCAGTTTGGGTACAGGAACCTTAAGGAGCCCCTCGCCACTTTCTTGGCCTTATATAGCATGTTTTTAAAATTTTCTTGGCAGTTGACTGGTGGGTGGGGGGGAACAACGCCAGCAGTATAAAAAGAGTGCATCCTGGTTCAGTCCAGAAATTGTGCAGACAAGCACACACATACACAGTAGCTCTTTCTGGCACGCGTTTAGGATTACTGCTGTTGTTCAAGAGAGAGAAGGCAGAGAAGGAGGAGGAGGAAAGTGTCTGCATTTCCCTCTCTTGCCTTGGTTAGAAGGCGTGTGAAGGCAGGGAGAATGCAGAGGCAGAAAGGAAAAGCAGAGGAAGTGTGACGAAACGTAGCACCAATGTGCAGGTAAGATGTTCAGGTTGCACTTTTGATGTGCTTGAACATTAAGTAAGTTTTTCACTTTTACAGTTTCTCTCGTCTTGAGGTTGTCAGGTCCTAAACAGGCTTCTGGAGAATGAGTTATTTAGTAATGTCAGGTCAGCTGAAGCAGCGTTTCCCTGCATGTTTTGAATGTAAGGCAGGTCTGCCTCAGTCATGGGAAAGTTGCTCTCATGGGAACAAGACAGTTTATGTCGGTTGTTCTTCAAGCCTCTCATGACAAGTAGTGATTTGTGGCAGCGGAGTCAGAGAGGAGACCAACTGGTCAACACAGGAGGCAAACACGTGTTTCCTTCAACACAACCTGAATCTGTATCTGGTGTCGTAAAAAAAGAATGTACCTCAGCTGCTTCAGAAGAATATTTCAATTTTCTGACATTTTTAATGTTTTTTTTTCTCCTGGGAGATTTAATGCAGACTGGTAAAGATGACTAATCACTTTTGACCTCTAGCCAGAAAAGGTACAATTTAACAAGAGATTGCATAGCTTAGAAAACTAATATTGGTTAGCATTTCCAGTATTTGTTGGAGATCAGTCTTGGCTATTACCACACCAAATTTCACCCTAATAACTGAAACATAATTTGTATTTCATTTAAACAGATTAAAAAAAACAGTGACCTGACCAGTAGCACAGATAAAACACTGATCAAAAAGAAGCAACAGTATAGGTTATTTTACCTGCAAAAATGGTCCTAAGTTAAAGTGCATATAAGTGACTTTTAACAGTGACATAACTTAAAGTTGATTATTTAACTGGCAGTGATAAAACACAGACCTGATAGTTAAAAACACAGTCACGGGTTAACAAACACAGGCAGTGGTTAAAACATACAGTGGTTTAAAACATTCACTTGTTAAACAAAGTCACTGGTTTAATATGGCACTGGTTATCAAACAGTCAGTGGTTAATAA
This sequence comes from Cynodonichthys magdalenae, assembly GCA_031762555.1. NCBI lineage: Eukaryota > Metazoa > Chordata > Actinopteri > Cyprinodontiformes > Rivulidae > Cynodonichthys > Cynodonichthys magdalenae. The sequence goes on along the minus strand of JARVJO010000186.1, from coordinate 15,866,326 downwards.
ACACAGGCAATGGTAAAAAAAACATAGGAAGTGGTTAACAAATACAGGCACTGGTTATCAAACATAGGCAGTAGTTAAAAATCACATACAGTACTTAAACACTGGCAGTGGTTCACTAACAGAGTCAATGGTTAACAAATACAAGCAATGGTTTATAAATACAGGCAATGGTTAAAAACAGACACTAGTTAACAAACACAGGCAGATTTAACAACACATGCAGTGGTTTATTAAAGGGATAACCATGATTTGAGACCAATTTAAAAAGTGCTGCAGGAACACTAGAGCATCATACTTCAGGTTATGTAATACTTCCAATGAAAGTGAAGAAAAGCAAAAATGGGTCACAGTCTTAGAGGTGTTTGATATGAAGACTGCATTAAAACTGTATTCCTCTGCTGTTTTTACTCACCCACTGTTGTGAGAAAAGGGTTATGTTTTGCCTCTGTGTGTGTGTGTCTTTTAGCAAAATACAGTATCTCAAGAACCCCTTGACACCAGTTTTTACTGACTATTGAAATTTTCAGAATGTTAATACTGGTTGTGCACATATTACTCGATTGGACATTGCCTATCGGCACTATTTTATACTTCCATGTAAAGAACGCTGCCATATGTTGATTATGGACATAAAAGAATGCTATGTTCATATTGTAGATTACATCTTTGCTCCATCATTTTGTGCCTTTACAACCCATTAGAGAGTTTTTCAATATCATGTAAATGAGCAATGTTCAGTTACACACAGCATTTTATTACCTATGAATGTTTTTACCGCACAATACTAATAAAAATATACTGTACCTTTAAAGTAAAGATATCTAGGGCAACGTCCCATATTGTTTTCATCTTACACTCGTTTGTTAATTGAATTAATTAAAAAATACTTTTGGACAGATGCTGACTGTTAATTGACAGAAGTCTATATGTTATCTATTGCAGGAGTGCACTATATTGCAGGTCTATGCTGTACCTAAAATACATAACATTGTGTTGGAATAAAACATTTTTGTAACAAAAATTGTTGTAAGGTTAACCAACAATTTATGTTGTATTATATCAGTAGCTGTAAAGTTAGAGCAGTGACAAACACTGACCATATTATTCTGCGTGTAGATCTTACATTGACACTGATCACTGATTGTGTTTGAAAACATTTAATCATTAAATTTGGTGCATAACTTGCGTGAATCTGCCTGCAGCTCACATGATATATTGCTAAACAGGTAACCCTTAATGATTGCTTTATTATGGCAAGTACAAAAGAAATTTATGTGTGACATATTATTCATTGTGCTTTTGTCTGTGAATTTTGTTATGTACAGTTTGTAGCAAAACATTCAGAACCGGATGTGTTAATCTTCCTTCTGCACACGTATACATATGATCTGTGTTGATGTTGATCCACAATCAACACATAGCAATGGTGGTGCAGCTGCACATCTCAAACCATGTGACGTCCAATCCAGTAATATATCAATAGTTGTGCATCTACAACTGATTAACTTTTGAAGTTAGCTCAATTCAAGATGGCCACCACATCAAAACAAATTTTAGCAAACACAGAAATCTCTCTAACTCAGTGAATTTTACAGACACTAAGGCCAAATTTGTTGTAGTAGTGGCTGAAAGTTATCCTCAACACATACTATGAGCATGACATCTCACACATGGCATGTAACTTTAAAAGTTAAGGTTTTACCAAAACTTTGTGAGCTTTGATATTTTGCAACATAAAATAATCTTAGTTTAAAGGTGGCAGACAATATACATTCTTTCAAGCAACGCTGGGACTTTTGTATTTGAAAGAAACTATAGCTTTTGTCTTGTTGGCGATTTGTGCACCTTTTGAGCCATTTCCCTCCTTCTCTCTGTTATTAGTGGTCAAATTAGGAAAAGCTTACAGCAACCCTGCCTGACTTAACAGGAAGTGATAGGCCAGCGCTATCCAGAACAGACCCATCAGTGCCTGAGCTAAAGCCACTAATGTTCAAAACATGATTTTTAAACATCCATGGAAGCTTTTTAAATGTAAAAACATTATTGAGATTTTTATTATTACCACTTTGTTTTTCTTGTATTTGATAAGACAAAATATCTCATTAAACAATACATGGAGCTTAATAAAAGTCTGAAAGTTATCACTGGTTATACAGCTAGAGCCAGGGTGTCCAATGTGGGTACTCAGCAGTCGATATTTTGTATGTTTTACTTGTTTTCCTGCTCCAAGACACTTGATTCAGTGACTAAATTACCTCTTCAAGTTCTGCACAACTCATTCACTCAAATCAGATGTGTTGAAGCCGAGAAACCTCGGAGACATGAAAGATAGTGGTCCTCAAAGACCAAAATTAGACACCCCAGCTCTAGAATCAACCTCATTTAAGATGGCTCTCAAAGCCAGCTGACATTAGCAAAAACAAAAGTGGTTATGATTCAGACCACTTTCCCACTGTTAAGGTAGGATTTGGTGTGGCAGTCGCTGAGAGTCATCACCAACACATACTCTAAGTCAGTGCTTAATTTGTAAATCATAAGGTACAGGAACGCAAAGTGTTAATGACAGCGCAGAGATGAC
>JARVJO010000186.1:15850477-15862396 GCA_031762555.1 Cynodonichthys magdalenae | reverse complement strand
TGGCTCGGGCATCTGGTTAGGATGCCTCCTGGACACCTCCCTGGTGAGGTGTTCCGGGCACGTCCCACTGGGAGGAGGCCCAGAGGAAGACCCAGGACACGCTGGAGGGAGTATGTTTCTCAGCTGGCCTGGGAATGCCTTGGGATTCCCACGGATGAGCTGGCCCAAATGGCTGGGGAGAGGGAAATCTGGGTCTCTCTGCTTAGGCTGCTGCCCCAGCAGCCCGACCCTGGATAAGCGGAAGAAGACGGACGGACGAACAAAAGTACACTGAGATCTCTTCAATTCCTGTTTCAGCTTAACTTTCTGTTTATATCTTCTTATGCAACTTGTTGTTTTTAGCTAACGTTTTGCTACTTTAAGCATTTATACAATATAATACAATACAACTTTATTTATAAAGCACTTTAAAACAACACCTTTGACCAAAGTGCTGTACATTAATAAAAACACAGAAAACATACAGAAAACAATGAACTAAGTAAAATGAGCCAACATCTAATATCGCCAATAGCTAATATCATAAAAACAAAAACATTAAAACCAACATCTCAAACTAAGTTATAAGCCAAGGAGAAGAAATGCGTTTTAAGAGCAGATTTAAAAATATGAAGTGAGTCAGCCTGTCTGATGTGCAAAGGCAGCTCAGTTTCAAGACAGCGACTGAAAATGCTCGATCACCTTTCAGATTTTGGGACGATCAACAAAAAGTGATCTGCTGACCTGAGGGCACGAGAGGGAAAGTAAGGTTGGAGCAGGTCAGATAGATACTCTGGGGCGAGACCATGAAGACATTTAAAAGCAAACAGTAAAACTTTAAAAGTAATTTGGAAATGAACTGGGAGCCAATGTAATGATTCTAAAACAGGAGTGATGTGATCTCGTTTTTTGGTACCAGTTAAAAGGCGAGGAGCAGCATTCTGAACCAGCTGAAGTCATGTCAGTATTAACTGGCTCAGCCTGACATAAAGTGCACTGCAGTAGTCTAAGCGAGTTGTGATAAAAGCATGGATCAAAATCTCAAAATGATGATGTGAAAGAAATAGCTTGACCTTGGCCAGTTGTCTCAGGTGATGAAAGCTGGACTTTAGCACTGATTTAATTTAAACATCAAGTTTAAATTCAATGTCCAGTTTAACACCCAGGTTAGTTGCTGTCTGGGTCAGATGTTGTGCTTAAGGACCAAGATAAACTTTATTTATCTTGTCTTTTGCTACTTTTAGCTTTTAACTATTGTTCTGCTAATCTCAAAATATAGCTACCATTTTATTATTTTTAGCTCTAGCTAGCCTTTTACTACATGTAGCTAGCTTCTTCTACTTATTGTTCTAAAGTGTTTTGCCAATTTAAGCTTTTAGTCATCCTTTTGCTATTTTCAGCTTTTAGCTAGCATTTTGTGATGTATGCCTATAGATTAGCATATGATTTTTTTATTTTTTAGCTAATATTCTGCATTTTTTTTAGCTTATAACTACTGTTCTGCTTCTTTTAGCTTAAACAATTGAGTTTCAGCTACTTCAGTACTTCTTCAGTACTTCAGTACTTTCAGTACTTCTTCAGCCTTCAGCTTTTACACTGCGTTTGTACAGAAAGTTCACTTGTTTTAGTTATTTAAAGTGATCCAAGATTAGTTATAACATTAGACTTTATTTGATAAACATTTATTTTAACTGTAAAATAAAGACTGTAAAAATACTGTAGGCTGTTCAGTTTTTATAATGTTTAAACTAAAATTTTAAAATATATTACACAAACAGAGCCATTATGTACACACAAAGCATACTGGGAAAATGATGATGGCTAAGCTGGGGTTCTTCCATGAAGCAGCTCTGTTGTCCTCCACCCTCATTTTCAGTTGCAGGCTGAGTTGTTTCTACATTCTCATCTACAGTATGTCAATGCTCTCTGATTTCATTTAAAAGAACTAATCATCAGATATTGTCCAAGATTAACCTTCAGGGTAGATAAAGCTCACAGCCTCACCAATGACCTAGTCAATGTCATTGTTTACTAATCGTTTACCCAGTATGCTTTGCGTGTAAATAAAATGGCTCCATCCGTGTTACAATATATTTTTTAAAATTTACTAAACTAAACAGCCTACAGCATTTTTACAGACTATATTTTGCAGTTAAAATATATGTTAATCAAATAAAGTCTAATGTTACAACTAATCGTGGATTACTTTAAGATTTTTACATAAAAAACTAACTCAAAATGGCTGCACCATTCCTTTAAAATAAAGAAGGAGCTTATTTAAACCATTTTGGCCAAAATAAGTGCATCAGTAAATTAACTTTTTCTATTGGGACTGCTAACTTATGCAACATATTCCTAATCTTTGAAAAAACATAATGAATAAACATATGTCCACAATATATACTGTAACTTTTATAAGACCCGTTCTGGTAAATTTTCTAAAAAAGTTTCATGACAGCCCAAGAACGTCTATTAGCACATGTCTGGAAAAGAAAATGATAATTACTGGAAGTGAGGTAATAGATATTTTACCTTATCTGTGATGGTTGACCAACAGGAAGTGCTTTGTCCTCATAGAAACGCCTCATGGCGAACCTGTCCAACGCCTGGTCAGCACTGCATGAAATGCAATTTAAATATTAGCACTGATCAAACCATATATAAAAATTGTTACAATGTATTACCAATAAATATCTTTCCACCCTCACATATTTAAAAGTCTCCCCAAGCCTTCATCATTTTTAAAGTAGCTGGAAGTCCTTCAGGCTTTTCCTCCATCCTTAACATCTGTTTGCATTAAAGAATGATGACATTTTCTGACTACTTTTTCTCTCACTGAGCCAGAAAAATAAACCAGCCAGGATAGAGTGTTAAGCTAAAACACCACATCAGTGTTTAATTTTCAGCAGACTTCAAGGCCTCACTTTGATGAATTTCTGCTCCTGTCCTTACACGACCCAGTCAGGAGGAGATCTAAAGGATAAAAGTGCTTAAACACCATTTTTTTCAATTCTGAGAAGCAGAAGTCTGCTGAGCAGTGTTGCGTAAACTGTGCTCAGGCATTTACAGAAAAAAAACAAAAAACAGAATCTAGGTTCATTGGACGTGTCCACATAGGATCCCATGTTTGATACCTCGCAGATATGTTGCTGTAGTGCATGTATGCAGCCACCACCACGCCTGTTCTCCCTCGATTCCCCTGAAACAAAGAAAAGGAAGCAAAAGTCAAAAACAAAAAACATATCCTAATATATTTAGTTAAAATAAAAAATAAGAAAATTTAGACCCCACAACTCTCACTAGAACAGTTTGCAGCAGAGTGTGAAGCAGCCAGGATAAGGATTAGTCAAATTTGAGGACATGGTCCTCAGTTGGAAAAGCGTGAATTGCTCTCTTTGGGTTGGGGGTGAGGTTCCACCTTAAGTGAATGAGTTCAAATCTCTTGGGGTTTTGTTTACAAGTGAGGGAAAATGGAACTATGAAATTCATAGATGGATCGTTGCATCTTCTTCAGAACTGTGGACTCTGTACTGGTCTGTTATGGTGAAGAAAGAGCTGAACTGTAAGGCAGTCGATGTTCAATGTTCCTACCCTTTCGTATGGCCACTAACTTTGGGTAGTGGTCAAAAGAACAAGATCACAAATACAGACGATTGAAATTCTCCACAGGGTTGAGGGTTGGACTCCTCCTTAGGCAAGGTGAGAAGTTCAGTTATCCGAGAGAGACTCAGAGTAGCTCTTATACATCGAGAGGAGTCAATTTAGGTGGTTCAGGTATCTGGTAAGGAAGCTCCCTTGGCACCTACCTAGGGAGGTCCTTCAGGCATCTCCTATGGGGAGGAGACTCCGGGGAAGACCCAGGACATGCTGGAGAGATTATGTCTCCTGTCTGACCTGGGTATGCTTTGAAAACCTCCTAGAAGAGTTGGAAAAGATGGATGTGGAAACAGAAGTCTGGGCCCCTTGAGCATTCTCAAGTTGCTGCCCTCAAGACCCGATTTTGGAACAAGAGTATGATAGATGAATGGATGGATGGATGGCTGGATGGATGGCTGGATTGATGGATGGGTGGATGGATGGATGGATAGATCTGCCTGTATTTATGACATGCATTAGGGAACCAACGAATGACAAAAGGCTATTTATGTGAATTGTACTGTGTACAAATCTTAAACTAATATTTGTTGGCCAAAACCCAAACAAGAAAACTGATTATAGACCACACTCATTGACATTGGCCACTATGAAATCCTAATTAGTCAGCCATTATGACAGAGATATTTTTACCTTGTTGTGGAGTACCACCACATTGCGCTGGTCTCCGCTGAGCCATGTGTCAATGGCCTTGCACATGCTGCAGATCTTATCCAGCGCTGGAGCATGGTGATCTGGCCAGCCAAACTCTAGAATCTGATGAGGATTATTATAAATATTTAGGATTGCAGTCCTTTCAATAATAATACTCACCTAGCAACCATGTTTCTTTTTCTCTGGTATCATGAAACAAAAACACAGCTGCTGAGCTGTTTGTACCTTGGGGTTTAGCTTTGATAAATCACTCCTCCGTTCGCTGAGGTTAAGCATCTGAAAGCAGAGAACAAATATCAACTCGCTGGAGTAGCATGAATGACTTTAAAGACCATGACATCAATGTCTGGTGATTCTAATGCTTGAGTTTTCTCACCAGATAGTGTTCGGCATGCTTTGACCTCAGCATAGTTGCCACCTCCTTGAGATTGTTGGTGTAGCTGCGCTCCTCGGCCCCAGCGGGGAACGACAGAGAGATGATCCTCTCCGTGATGTAAACCAAATCCACCTCATAGCTCTCCTCCATGGCCTGAACCACGCTCTGACTTCTGAAGAGTCAGCAGGCAGAGACATTTTGTCTTGAACTTTTCCACCAGTCAAACCTCAGCAACATAAATTAAATGTGTTTTTAAGAAAAATATTTAGAAGGCCCTAGCCTTCTTGATAAAAACAAACGGACTGTGGATGGACATGTCATTCAGCTGTTAAAGGAAGAACTAGACAGATCAAAATGGTGACTTCAATTCAAAACTGCCAAATTCCTGTGCAAAATACTTTTTTATACTTTGAGTAAGGGTTCATTTATACTTCCATTATCAAGTCTCGCTTACAGTCTTCTTGCGTGACGAAAATTACGTAACTTCCGACTCCCATTGACAGTCTGTCTTATACATTGCCTTCAGTCAGAACTCTGTTTTGCAGACCGATGCAGTTTGCAGTGTGTGATTGGTCAGAACTTTGTGTGCATGTTTGTTTATGTGGAGCAGCTTGTGCTTCTACATGTCCATTCCCAGAAGCCAGTTGTTAAATTAGCAAAATGGACAGATTCGAGGGGTGTCTGGTTCTATTGAGCATGTGAATATGCAACCATCATTGCCCATGTCCTTAGTTAAAAAGAAAGAATTTGAGTTTTTTCTCCTAAAAACCCTCTTCCAACCACCCTAACATCTTAAAACGTCACCAAATGAAAACACAATTAACTATCTATCATTGTTGTGTTTATATGCTTAGCTACTTGTCACATATGCTACATTGGGAGTGTTGTGGGAGCGATTTTGACAATTTATCTCCTGTGTCTTCTACCAAACTATAAACACTATAAAAAAAACAACATCCAAAATGACATAATCACTGATTTGCTGTCTCACGTCTCATCAAAGTATAAACCAGGGTTAAGAATCTCAGTTCAAAGACAGGATAATCAAATCACAATTACCAGCTATGGTCACTCCAATCCTATTTTAGTCTTTGTTATCTGGTGTAATTCTTACAGCAGCTGGGAGAATATTTATAAAACCCTCAGATTTCTCTCAGGAGAAGATTGCAATCACCCACTTGATCAAATCTAAACTCATGTTGCTCAGCCATATGGTTCTTGGAAAGGCGAATATTTACATTCCTTTCCTGACTGTTGACGTGACCTCCACAGATGTTCTGCAGCTTGTTTCATTCGTCTAATAGCGATCAGGTTTGTTGACTGGTATGCACAAGTAACTAATTCAATTTCAAATTAAATTTGAACAATTTTCTAGTGAGTTGTGTTTATTCTACATGGGAAAACAGGCTGTTAGTTAATCTTTTCTGCTTATTTGTGTCAACTCAACCTTACCTTGACTGCTTTCGTCTTATCTCCACACTTTTGCAGGACCTCGTAGATCCCTGACACACAAAAAGAAAAAGGGAGAAAACATAATAATTATTAATGTGGTTTTTATACAGTTTGACATGGTTTGTTGAGGAAAAGTCATATCGCAGAAGCAAAACAAAGTTTTTGGAAAGAGTGTGAAAGATGGTGAGAAGTACAAAATAAATTTGTAGAAAAGGAAAACAATGATAACATAAGGAAATGTCAGGACATGTGGAAGAAACAAATTAACATACATTGAGTAAAACGAAAAAGGGAAGTTTCAGAATAACAAATATTGGGAATAAGAAAATGTTGGAAATAAAAAGAAAAAGTGTAATGAAAGCAATAAATAAAATGAAAATGTACAGAAAAATAAGAATAAGACCTCACTCCATTTTTCTTTGAAGAGACCTTTCTGACTTCAACAAAGTTTAATCACCGTTCTGTGCTCTCCTAATAAATACTGATCAATGATGAACTTCTTTAAACATAATTCAGGTGAAAAATTGTAAGCAATTTTTGAATAAACAAAAACATTCAGTACAAAAAGAGTTTTTATGAAAAAAAAATCATGAATTTTGTTTTTTATCTTAATAGCTTTTCATTTTTAGTCCAGTTCATTTAATTACATTCAACATATCTTGAAACATATCCAATAAACACACTTTTTAAAATAAAAAAAACAGTAAAAAGCAATAAATTTAAGAAATCATATAATTGGAAAATTAATTGAATCTAACACGACCTTGATTCAAAATAAGCATGGGCAAATAAATAGACAATAGAAAAAAATACATCAATTAAATTTATTACCAGTAACTTCTGAACAATAATACTTCCAGACATTGCTACCAAATGGGTTGTAATTTATCCAGCCTCTTTGGTGCTATCTTTGTCAGATTTAAGAGAAAAAAAAACATTTTCCAAAATTCAAAAAGAAAAAATAAGTAGGTCCTCTGGACGGGTTCTTCCTTTAATTCAGGGGTGCCCAAACATTTTCCCTGAGAGCGCCAAAATTAAAATCAATCTGAGGGCTGAGGGCCAAATGCAATAATTTAATGAACAAAATGCAAATACTTAAGTAAAGTTGTTTTATTTTTTATGATTAAGCTAGCAGTCAGCGTGATGGCCCACAATTTTTTGTTTGTTTTTTCAGCCCACGAACATGGAGAAAATTTGACGTATGCTCGGGCAGCAAAGGCTCATGGGACTTTTCATAAATTCAAATTTGAGTATTTGTGGTCTTATAAAGTGTGCAAATCTAGATGTGTGCTTAAATCTAATCTTAATGTCTCTTGTATTTACTTGTATTCAAGGATAAAATGAGCACCATGAGTTAGGCCTATCTGCACTAAATCTTATATAATTGGACCAATGATTGAAAAGACTAAGTGGAAATATAGGGATTCACAAGACAAGAGATAACAACCTATTACCCAGGAAAACTGCTGGGAGCCAAATCAAATGGCTTGGAAGGCCAATTTTGGCCCGCGGGCCCCACTTTGGGCACCTCTGCATTAAAGGCTTCTTCTAACGGGTTCTTCCTTTAATTCATTAAAGGAGGAACCCGTCCAGAGGACCTACTTATTTTTTCTTTTTGATTTTTGTACCTGGATTACTGAGATGCTTCAGGACATTTTCCAAAAAACATGAATCCCTCATTCCCCACCAAAAAAGTTCAAAGCAACAGCTGGACTTATATCGGTGTTTGGCTTTTCACCTGGGAAAAGAAGCCAGTGTTCATTTTTTATTTTTACTGTTAAGAAGTTTAACTATGAGGCTGCAACACTCAAGGTTAAACACACAGAGTGAAGCTAAAGCGAATCCCCCCCCCCCATGAGCCTAAATGGGAGGCATAATTCTTAGCAACCTGACAGAAACCAGATGCCCGACCACTGCCGAAGAATGTTAGCAAAATAAAACCCCTGTTCACATGAGGCCACTACATTGCAGCAGCAAACTGCTGACTCATGCTAACATAGATGTTGTTAATCTGGAACAATCTACATTCAATTTTTGAAATGGAGTCCTTCGGAAAAAAATTAAAAACTATGAATCTGTTGCTGATAGCAGTTTAAATGAACAGATAAACTAATGAATAATGAGCTAAAGGCCAGTATGAGAAGGGTCAAAACCAAACTGTATCACTAAAACAGCTGGAATTTCAAAATGTATACTTTTCAGCTCATGCTAATGCTGTAATTTTCCCTCTAATTCAATGTTTTTGTGGTTACATGCAATCGCTAAGACCACCAGCAGCAGCTAGCCGTAGCAATTTCTGTGCAATCTAAGGAAACTGCCAGCAGTGGACCTGTTTTCAAATAAAACCTAACATACTTAAAGGTATTATGCAAACAATATTAACTACGGTAACTCTTTACACTGCCATCAGTTTCACATTACATGGTGGTTTTTACCAGAAATATTAGGAAAATTTCATTTATTTAATTTAATGATTTTGTGTTTATGTTGCGTTGTCATTTGTTTTGTTTTTATTAAATGAAATAAAAATTAATAAAAAATAAAAATAAAAAAAAATCTTGATGAAAGTGCACCCAAGCTGAACAGGAAGTAAAACAGCCAGCTGCAGCTGCTTTTAGCGCTCGCTAACAATCATAAATTCCATGTAAGTATATGCGTAATTTGAAACTGACAGCTGTGTAAAGCTCTATAAAATACCTGTAACATTAAAATGCTGTTAGCTCAACAAGGTAAGATATTATTTTTTAACACTTTTAAAAATGTCTATATCAAAATGTCAGGCATATATCTTTAAGATATTTTACTGTTATATTTAAAGATGAATAAATAATTAAAAGACAGGCATGCTTGAAAAAAAAGCATAATAAAAAAAGCATAACCTTTCATAACAATGTCTTAAACCACGAGTCAAATGCAAGGCCCGCAGGCTGAATTCGCCTAACTTCTATCCGGTCCGCCAATGAGGTATGAGATAGAGTTTAGATAGGACACAAAAAATCAGATCCGACCCAGCCGGAGCCCAAAGACTCTGTGTCCAAACCTGATTCAACCTGATAAGTTAACTCTGATTAGAGGTCCAAGCCTGAAGTAAATGCTGCAGGGCAGCGCAAGCTTCATAATAATGACCACAGTCCAACCCGACAGCAGGATCTGGTTGTTAAATTAGCAAGACGAGCAGCATCGAAGAGCTACATGTAGCTCATATCCACATCCTTTTTTCATCTCCTCCCTGCGGTTAACTCTGCCCCCAACTCCAGTGTGAAAAAAAAACACCTGCTGGTAGAAATTATGATGATTTGTTCCCTGCAACACAATATTTCAGTTATGGTCCTATAGCCTACAAGAAAATATTAACATTTATTGCGGTAAAAAAAAAATTAGTCAGAATTTGCTTCTGTATAATACGTCCATATCTCCCCAATTTTATGGATGGTTTTTGGGGTTCATTTTTTATACATGCATAAATAGCCTTCAGTAAGCTTTAAGGGCTTTTGTTTTGAAACCACCATAGTTGTGCAGTGCGCTGCACTTCAATTCTCCACCTTTTTCCTTTCTTTTTTCCTCAACTTAGACCATAATAAGTAGATTAACACAACTTAAGATCGTGCATTCTCGTTTAGTTTTTCTCTCAGTGTTGTATGTATTGTAGGTTTATTAAAAGGTATGAGGTTATATACACTATATTGTCAAAAGTATTTACTCACCTGCCTTGACTCGCATATAAGCTTAAGTGACCTCCCATTCCTAATCCATAGTGTTAATATGATGTTGGTCCACCCTTTGCAGCTAGAACAGCTTCAACTCTTCTGAAGGCTGTTCACAAGGTTTAGGAGTGTTTAAGGGGATTTTTGACCATTCTTCCAGAAGTGCATTTGTGAGGTCACATACTGATGTTGGACAAGAAGGCCTGGCTCTCAGTCTCCACTCTAGTTCATCCTAAAGGTCGGGTTGAGGTCAGGACTCTGAGCAGGCCAGTCAAGTTCATCCACACCAGACTCTGCCATCCATGTCTTTATGGTCATTTGGATGGGTGAGCAAATACGTATGGCAATACAGTGTATCTCATTAGGCTGATGGTCCTCTTTAGCATGTGAACAAACAGTTTTGATTGTCATAGTAAACCTGTTTGTCCACCATGTGGAGGCAGTGCTTACTCTGAGTTTACCTGTAACTCCACAGACTGAGGAAGTCTCTTAGAGGAGAGACGAAACACTTTTTTCAACAAAGAAGATATTGTCAAGAGGACCTATTCAAACATTTTTTTAGATAGCTTAGGTAGAGTTTTACTAAAACCTGTCGTCTGGTTTATGAGAAATGTTACTAATGCTAAAGACAAACCAACACACAGACAGGCAAAAACATTAGGGTCTTCAACAGCAGAGGATGATAATGACAGCTTTCTTGACTTGCTGTAAAGTGAACAAACCACCTTCTAATGGAGATGTCCGGAAAAAAGACGATGAATATCAGAGTAACTTTCTGCTGATTGATCTAAAATCAAAACCTCGGATTGTAAATCCTTAGAGCATCCAGCAAATCAAAACACTTTGATAACAAAATTCTCCAGTTCATCTTCACTTAAACTGCAATTATGTAATAAGCTGTCTTGTTCGTCCTCCTTACTTCACTCTCCCACCATGTGATCTCCTCCATGTGTCAGCATCTCTCATCATTTCTCAACTATTCCTTCATTCCTTCCTTTATTCTCTCCTCCTAAATGCATGTCTAATCTAAATTACCCCTCATCATAGAAAATTTGATAAATGCACAGAAATTCTTGTAAAAACCAATGTTTTTACTGTGTTTGTGACAACTATTATTCTTTTACAGCATCTGGAATCTACTTAAAAGGAAGATTAAAAAATGCCAATTGAATGACCCTCAACAGGCCTCCCACAAACTCAATTATGGTCATAACGGAGCATTTCAGCTGAAAACCACTGCAGAGGTTTCATGTATGGACTAACCAAAGAAACATTCCACTGCCTCCATCCAAACACTACTACTAGACGCTCAAACATGACTGGAAGTCCCCTTGTGAATGAATGTTAAAGAATAGTTTGAATCAATAAGAAAAGTTAAGAATCTTCATTAATTTCCTGTAAATAAATACCATGATATGATTAAAATATACTATTTTAGAGGCAGCAATTTGAGATTTAGTGTTGAACAAAAGAAATTATGATTCTTTAGCGAAGGATGCAGCTAACTGAGATGTTTTTTTGGAGCAAATACATAATGGGACTTAATTTAAACACCATTATGTCATCATCACGTGTTGGAAAAAGTTTATATAAAACAGAGAGGAAAACAAAGACAAACTATCAAGACAAGAGATAATGTTTCTGGTAACACCCAATTTACCTTTTAATAAATCCTTGGCACAAATGCCATAGAAAATGAATGGAGAAAGAGTGACATCGCTCCCTGTGTGTCAAGAAAATAAGAAACAGCTGAAGGAGCATTTTGCTTCTAATACCAAGAACTGGTTATAGTTCAACAATAGGACTGAGAGCACTTTGAACATACCATCATCTACAGGTCCTAATATCATCAAAATGTTTTAAGAATCTGTAGAAATCTCTGAGCTGAGAGTCAATTTTGGATCGTCATGATCTTTGGGCCCTCAGGGGACACTGCATTAAAAACTGGTCTGATTTGGGTGTGTTGCAAATCAATTATGTGAACAACTGGATAGAAATAATCTATATGAGGAGTTCCAGTCATGGTTCAGAGCTCATCATAGCACAGAAACAGCACTGGTGAAAGTTACTAATGATATTCTCATGGCCTCAGACAGTGGA
>JARVJO010000186.1:15828043-15841700 GCA_031762555.1 Cynodonichthys magdalenae | reverse complement strand
GTCTCTGTGCAGATCCAGTCTGGACAGACTGGGATGTTTTGGTTTGGGTTATCTGAAGGTCACTGAGGCCTGTGTGTACTGTTAAACTGATTGGAGTCAGAGAGAAGAATAAAGCTTTTGAGAGAAATCCAGTGGATTCCTGAAAATTATTCAGACATACCATTTTGAACATAGCATTATTTTTTTAATTCTACACATTGTTGGAATCAAGCTCAAACAGATTAATTTAAGTTTTAATAAATTTTCTAACAACTGCCTATGTTCTTTACATCTTGTCAACATTATTTTCACCCATTAAATCCATTATGTAACATTTCCTACCTGTTTTTGATGTGATAGTAAATGGCCAATGAGACGCTGCAACACAGAAACACAACAAATCACTTAATGACAGCAGTGAATTGTGTCATGGAAAGAAAAAGGCCAATAAATTTATAAGTGTAGAAATATTTAAGATAATCTAAGATATTTAGACGGCCTACCATTTGATGGTGCTCTTGAGGTTTGGTTGGCTGACTGTGCTGTCATCTATGAATATTGTTGAGCAAGAGCTGTACTTTTTAGTCAGGAGCCCTGGAGACATCTGGGTAGAAAGAAATATATACTGTATTACCCTGTTACATTCAAGGTTGGAGTTTGTTTATTTATTAATTATTTTAAATTTCAACAAAAGGAAAATGTCAATCAGTTCTAAGGTTTTCTGTATCAGGACATAAACAGAGTCCACCATGTCCGCATTTACCAAACAACAGTGCGCTCGATGACAGTCAAATTAGCTTAAATTAGCTTTCTAATATTTTTAGCCTTATAGGAGCCTTTACTACTTTTAGCTAGAGTTATGCTACTTTTAGCTTTGAGCTATATTTTGTTACTTTGGGCTTTAACCTTAACATTTGCTCCTTTAAGCTATACTTTTGTTACTTTTACCTTTCCGTTAGATTTTGATACCTTTTGCATCAAGCTATCCTTTTGACATTTTTACCTTTTAGGGAGTGTTTTCCTACAAAGCTTCTAGTTAGCATTTAGCTTATTTTTATTTTTAACTAGTGTTTTGCTTTTTTAACATTTAGTTAGACTTTACTTACTTTTAGTTTTAAGCCTTCTGCTGCTTTTAGTTAGCATTTTGACACATGGCAACTGAACTAGTTTTAGCTTCTCAATTACATTTACGCTAGCTATTTCATCCTAAACAAAATGTAATTTTGTTGCAAACTCTTTATTGCTGGTGTGATCGATGGTGGTGAGATACCCAGGTCCTGCCCAAATCATAACCCCTCCACCACAATGCTTGACAGAATGCTTTTCACCAAACATGAAGCTGTTGCATTATGGGTAAATATCTCTAATTTGTTTTCATCTGTCTATAAGATTCTGTTCCACAAGTCTTGTGGTTTATTTCTAGGCAACTTGGCAACTCTAAAGTTAAAGTTGCTATGTTAGTTGCTGTATTGTTTTTAGATTGAAGTTGAATTCGTCTCGTCATTTCTCTATTTTTGCTACTTTTAGATTCTAGCCAGTATATGAGGTGACCGTGATTTTTCTGTGGCAGCACCTAAATTATGGAACAATCTTCTTTTGGACATCAGACAAGTGTCGTCCCTGTCTGTTTTTAAATCCCTTCCTAAAACTAATTTTTTTCTCTCTGGCCTTTGACCACAGTTTGTAGTGTTGATTTTATGCTTTTATGTTATTTTTACCTCTTTTATGAATGTCTGCAAGTTTTTATTATGTGTACAACACTTTGGTCCTGTAGGTGTTTAAAGTGCTTTATAAATAAAGTTGGTATGGTATGGTATATGCATACTTTTAGCTAACCTTTTCTTACTTTTAGTTTTTTTGGCCTTTTAATATTTTTAGCCTTAAAAGAGCCGTTACTACTTTTAGCTAGCCTACCTGGCTTATTTAGCTAATGTTTTGCTACTTTAGATAGATATACTTTTTGCTTCAGGCTAGTGTTTTGCTACTTTGGGCTTTAAGCTCGACATTTGCTCCTTTTAGCTATGCTTTTGTTACTTTTATTTTTTCATTAGCCTTTTAATATTTTTAGCCTAAATGAGCCTTTGCTAATTTTAGCTACGCCTTTTGAATTATGTTTAGCAACTTTTAGATAGACTCGTGATACTTTTTGCTTTAAGCTAGCTTTTGCTAAGCTCAACATTTGCTCCTTTTAGCTATGCTTTTGCTACTTTTAGCTGATGTTATTTCATTGCGGAGGTCTTTCTGCCCTGGCATTGTGTTAACACACACATGTATGCTCTAGAGCTGACTTTTTAGAGGTGGTCTCACTGATGATCATTATTTGATCAGCAGCTACTGGCTGATGCTTACAGCTTTTCTAGTTTGGAACAAGTGTGTGTGTTTGTCTGTTGACAAATTATCTCATGAACCACTTGATGAATTTTAATGAAACTTGCCACAAGTAATCATTGGATGTACATCTACATACAACCAATTGTGTTATTTAATCAAGTCGATACAACATGGTCGCTACAATCAACTGTCTTTAAAACACAGAAAAAATAATTTTAAGGACATTGACCAAAAACATGGTTAACACGGTTGATAGTAGCCGAGACTGGTCCATAACATATTCTAACCACTAACAGACTGCCATTACCTATTTAAAGTCAATTGCTTGTTAGCAAAATATCTCATGACCAACTGAAAGGATTGTATGAAAATTGCAGAAAATAGTCACTGGATGAACCTCTGTAACCGATAAACTATTTGAGCTAATTGAAATACTTTAGTATTTCAGTTGACCAGTTTTTACAGATATTGAGCTAAAATTTGGTGTGGTAGTAGCTCAGTGTCACAATACATACTCTAACCAGAACATTTAAAATGTCATTTCTCCACAGAAGAGGATCTTAAAATTTGGCACGAAAGACAGCTGGTGATGTGCATTCCCCTAAGGAATGTGAGGATTTTATTTTTATTGAATAAATACTGACATGGTGGAACCATGAATGGTGGTACACATGAATTCAAAAAATGATTTTATAACCTGGTAAAGACTAGATTGTTTTTATTAGAAATGTTATTTGTTATTATGATGGACTTGTTTTTTCTCCATGACTGCAGACTTACATGGTTCATGTAGTTGCTTTTCCTCTTTTCACGTACTGGAATAAGAGAAATAAACTAAGAACAACAGACAGAAAACAGCAATAATTCAACATCTTTTTTGAAGAAATACCAACCATCTGTTTGGGACTTATTGAGGAAGAGAGTGCTGGCTCTGGGGTGGTCCGATGGGTTCGCCTCCTGTGCCAATTCTGTTTGCAGAAAACGTTGGTTTTACTATTTTATTTGGATATACAAAACAACAAAAATAAAAGTTTAACGTAAGAGGAATGCACCGTCTGGGAGCTCCCGGTCACTGATGTGCTGCAGGTAGGTCCCAGTGTCTTCGCTCACGTCCTCAGTGGTGGTGATGGGACACTCGTCCAGGTCCACATGTCTCCGGAGGATCTTTGGACTCTCCCCAGGGGAGATGCAGCAGGACACCGAACCCCCCATGACTGACTACAGCCACAGCTGGCTCCCATACAACTTGGGAGGGGGACCTCCTGCTGACAACACTGCAACTTCAGGGGTGGGGGGCAAAGTTCAAAGCTTTAAGAAGGAGGGGGGGGGGGGGGACTTTCAAAACAATGCAGGGTTTCTACTAAATATGAGACTAAGATTTATAGAAGCAACATGGAGGCGTTTACCTACACAAATAACTAGTTTTTGTAAAACAACAAGCCAAGCTGCAGAGTGTCAGAATCCAGCTTCAGAGCAGAATGGGATCAATGTACTGACAGGCAGGAGAGGGGATCTGCAGCCTGAGCAGGACAGCTGACATATTCAGGGCGTGTGCGCAGGACGGCACCAGCGCACTTCGCTCGCGTGGATTGGACTCGTTCGGGACGGGGAATTAGTCACCACTCATTTTACTGCGTGGAGCCTAGCATGAGGAAAACAGCCACGAGCTCCTCTTTTCTCCCTCCGTGCCATGGCCAACAAGCCCCCGCACTTCAGTCCATGACTCTCGGCTTCTTCTTCTTCCCCCCACGTCTCTCGGCGGAGTGGATCAATCCATTTCCACTGCAGCTGAATACTCTCTGTGTCACAGTTTCAGGCTTTCTCTGCCGAACTAACCTCTCCGACGAATTCAACACCTGGGAAAACTTCTGAGGACTAAATGAGCAGGAAAGAAGTGGTTGTTGATGATATGGCTAACGTCCATCGCGTTCGCTTTTACAGGGACACACGTCTTGAGCGTCAAGTCGATGCTTGCTAGCTGCTTATATAGCCAGCTACTTCCGGGAGTTGACTTTCAAAATAAAAGTCAAAACATGAAAACGAGAGTAAGATGATGTCGCGTGAAAACAAAACAGATTTACACAGTTCGATAGTAAAAATTAAGCTTAGGAAAAAATGCTCTATGTTTTTGACTGGAAGGCTAGTTTTGGTTTGTGACTAGAATAAATTTTAATGACTCCAGAAGTTATCCAGTTGTATAGATGTACCTACACTTCCTAAAATATTCAAATCTGTCCAGTGGTTTGTGGGTTATTTTCCTGATAGACATACAGGGTTGACTCAAAAGGTTAATATCCCATAATTTAAGCAAATGTGTGTCCAACCATTTATAGATGCCTGTGTTAATTCTCAGCTACCACATCAAATTTTTGTTTGATATATGTAAATTTACCATTTTTTGTGTTTTGAAAGGTCAGTTGATTGTGGCAGCCATATTGAATTGGACTGGTTACAAAGGTAATCAGTTGGAAAGGTACATCCAAAAATTAATTTCTGAAAATTTCATTAGAATTAATTGAGTGGTTCATGAAATATTTTGCTAACAGACAAGATAACAACTCCTTGATTTAACTAAATTTCTACATGTAAGTGATCAGACTTCTATGACTTAGGAAAAAAGATTAAAAGATTAGGCTTTTATTTCTAAAGTTAAAAATCCTAACAAAACGGAAGTTACTTTACTGATCTTATCGCCAACTTTACAGCACTAGAGTAGATTTGACGTACAAACCACACCTCCTTTAGCCACTACCGCCCATTACAAACACCAGTGTTTTGATTGGTGAATATCGTTGAAGCTGTAAGGCTATTGGCTTAAAATTCTTATTGATATGTGGAGAATCAGGAAGCTCGATGAGTGGTGCTGAAGGAAAGTAAGTGCTTTGGTGCTGATATATACCACAAAACTAGATATTTAGATTGATAGTGAACGAAGCAGAAAGTAGGACAATATAAACAAGTTTAAATTACTTAAAAATCGGAAATATTATATGTCTAATACCCAGAAGATGGCGGTAGTGAATAAGAAACCTAGCGACCTGCTATAATAAACATTAATTGAAGAAGAAAATTCCATTTAATTTCAGTATGGCACTTGTTCCTTATATACAAAATCCGTTACCTGTTCTGTCCAAATTCCACAATTCATCTGCGGAGTTCCGTTTTGCAAACCGTGACCTCCGTCTTGCACAGGATTGGAAGAAGTTCGGTGTAGCAGCAGTGGTGTGGGATGCTGTAAGTGACATTTCTTTGCTGGCATAAAATCGACAATAAATGTAATTTAAACACATATATAACCCATTGTTTCCTCTCCG
Source organism: Cynodonichthys magdalenae (assembly GCA_031762555.1). NCBI lineage: Eukaryota > Metazoa > Chordata > Actinopteri > Cyprinodontiformes > Rivulidae > Cynodonichthys > Cynodonichthys magdalenae. Next base: position 15,836,076 of record JARVJO010000186.1, on the reverse strand, counting down.
CAGGCTGTTGTGATGTGTATGTATCTGGAGCTAGGAACAGTGGAGTTAAAGGAAAAGAGGGTCATTGAACTGGGAGCAGGCACCGGATTAGTCGGCATTGTGGCAGCTCTGTTGGGTAAATATCAGCATGGATACACGGTGATGTACGGAAGCCGCGAGAGGACATGCTTACAAATTTATTTCCTACGCGTCTCCATTACATTTGGAAACGACTTAAAAACTGCTATATGAACGCTGAGAGCTAAATGACTGCTGTAATTTATAGAAGAGGCTAAAACCGAGTTGTCAAAGCCAAAAGAAGTAGCTAGAAGCTAAAATGATCAAACATTAGCTAAAATATAAAAATAACTAAATGCTTGCTAAAAAGTAACTAAAGGCCAGCTGAAGGCTAATGTAGCAAAGCTAATGTAAAGAAGTAAAACTAAATAATTACAAAATAACAATCAAAATACACTACAAAATTCTAAAAATTTCTAAAAGACATAAAACTACTACTCTACTGCCTTTCATTTTATTTTATTGGTTAATTATATATTTTTTGTACATAACATTTACTTTGTTTTTTATAATGAAATGAATAAACTGAATATAAATAAATAAATAAATAAATAAATAAATAAATAAATAAATAAAAAAAACTAAACAATAAACCCACATATGAGACAAGATGACAACAGAGGGAAGCAAGAGCCGGTAAGCTAATGTTGACAGCTCTGATTATTAATAAGCCATTTTTTAACTGTGTTTTTTAAATGGGTTATATTTTGAATTTCTAATCACTGGAGTGAGATTCCAGTCAGTGGCCGCTTGAACAAAAGAGGCATTTTTGGCAAAAGCACTAAATATTATTCTGAACCACCAAGTTATAAATTATTCACAACGGAACCGATAAATAAGATCTGAACTGATTAACTACAACGTTGTCATCTTCCTTCTCCTCTGGGTCAGACTCTGGCTCTAACACATAATGCTGGATGGACAAGTCTTCCCTTGCCGACATCTTTTAATTAATTTGTAAAAAAAAAGTTTCTGTGCCGCAATAAAGATGTAAACCCCTTCTATCAAACTGGAGTGGACCGGTTCTGAGAGCTGGAGGGGGGCGTGGTATGAAGCACCTCGTTTAGATTTAAAGGAACAGCATCAAAACGAGTTTGAGACACACCTCAGAAAAGGTGAAAGAGGGGATTATGGAGTTACAATAAGAAGGAATTCAGATCAAAGCATCGCAGTTCCACTTTATAGACCCCCAACTGAATGATTTAAATGTGAGAAAGAAGGGTTTAAAAGCATATGTCTATTTTAAGATAAACTAAAACCAGCTTTAATGTGTCAAAAGTTACATTTGAAATCTGAAGCAGGATTCAAACCCAGAACCTTCTTGCTGTAAGGTGTCAGTGCTAACCACTGAGCCGTTGTGCTAAGTAACCTTTGAGGCCTCACAGCGTGTGTTAAAAATAAAACGCCCAAATGAAATTATTGTCACAAAAAAAAAAAAACATTTCTAGTTTAAAACCTGACCGAGCAGTTCTGCCTTCCACAGGCGCTCACGTGACCATCACAGACCGAGAACCTGCTCTGGATTTCCTCTCCGCCAACGTGGAGGCCAACCTGACCCCGCCGCCCCAGCAGCCAGTGGTCGTCTCAGAGCTGACCTGGGGCGTGGGTCTTGAACGCTACCCCGCTGGAGGATTCGACCTGGTCCTGGGAGCCGACATCGTTTACCTGGAGGACACGTTCCGGTCTCTCATCCAAACTCTGGAGCACTTGTGTTCCGAAGCCACCGCGGTGCTGCTGGCCTGCAAGATCCGCTACGAGCGAGACCTGAGCTTCCTGAGCATGCTCAAGCGTGGCTTCCACGTGGAGGAGGTCCACTACGACCAAGAGAGGGACATCCGTTTATACAGAGCACGCAAACTACCAACCAGGAAGGATTTATGATCAATAAGATGTTTAACAAACATCTAAAATTAGCAGAAATGTGTTTATTACAGCTGCCAAAATATCATATTGTATAGCTCAAACATAATCCACTGCTTTATACATGTTGACATACATAAATCGTGAATAAAAAAAACTTAATAGATGACTACATATTACCAAAAGAGTACAAGATGGCATTCATGAAAATATTAACTTTGTTCGTTACTTTTTTTGGTCACATTTTACAATCCTCTCAGGGTGCATGATGATAAACAAGCAATAAAACTATTTCTTTTCTTCCAGTAAAACCTTTTCTGTTGAGCAGCTTTAAAATGTTCTCGGATTGTAAATGCAAAGAATTGCACGTGCCGTTTTTCCTAAAAACATTTTCCAGACAGACTTGGCAGAAAAGACTTCAGTTTTAGATTTTTAAAACGCAACAACCTCCAAATCACAATGTTGCTTTTTCTTTTCTTCTACACGTTATACAGAATTAAGGTTTCATTTGTGAATAACCTAATCAGTGATCTGGCGTGTCACTGGAGTTCATTTAAAAATATAAAAGGAACATTTGTGTCACAGAAAAAGTATTAAGGCTCATAGTTTTGTGTATAAAACAAACAAAGATTTAGGGGGTATTTTTACAAATCATGAAATAAATATTAAAAAGTTTGCTTAACCGTTTTTGTTGTTTTTTTTAGCAGGTAAAATAGAAATTAGCATGAATGTTGTCTCTTTCTTACTTGGTAAAGAAACAAAGCAAAATAAAACAAAAAAAAAGTATTTAAGATTTTGTTTTTTCAAAATTTACAGCAGGTTAAAAGCTGCATTTAACATGTAATCCTGTTTGATAGTAAACTGTTTCAGAATAAACTGATGTAAAAAAAAAAAAGCGTTATAGCTTAGAATATACACCACCAATAAAGGAAAAGTTGGGACGTTGTTCAAAAACACAAATAAAAACAAAATATATTGCAAATCTCCTAAACCTGTATAAAATTCACAATGGAACATTGTAAACATACCAAACACTAAATATATTGTTTCATTTAAAAATAAAATAAATGTCATTTGGTCTCCTTAGTTCCCAAATTACAGAGAAGACATCAAATTGTTTTTTTGTTGTTTAAATTACCTGGCAATACTTTTAAACATATCACAACCAACTTCCCTAACTCATGGTGACACATCCTGTTTCAGCAACGGGATATTTCAAAATGAAACTTATTCAATACAGTTAATACAAAACATTACAATTAACTCAAGAACACAAAAGCTTTGCGAGGTAACAAAAAAGAAAACAGTTCCCTGACGTCTGGCTGGGGGCTCCATACCAGATGTTTACATACTCTCGTTAAATGAAATGGAGACGTTTCGCAGAGGGAAAAGTTTTTTTTTGTTCTTGCAAAAAAATGTTTCAGTTTCTGCATTCCAACATTTGACATTTTCACTCTATTCCATTGTGAGGCTATAATTGCTCAGTCTTGTAATCCTGAGGCTGTGGGTTCGAACCCGGGAAGGGCATCCGGCGTTTAAATAATTGTCAATTCTTTTATTCGAGTTTACTCGCTGTGGCTACCCCGCAGAACGGAGCAGCTGAAAGAAAAACAGCTATAGGTTAGGCTTCGGCGGTATGACAGTTGTAGTATACCTCGGTGTTGAAATATGGTGACAGTATTTTAAAATTATGACGCTGTAATAACCTTCTGCAGCCTGGTCACATGACCAACTTAAATCGCTCAAGCCATAATTCTCTGAAACTTTCAAATTGTGACGGGGTTGTGTCTCATCCTTCTCTTGAGTTGACAAAACGTAAAACCCCTGACCTCCATTCTGACCAAGGCCCAAAGTTATTTGTCAAGCGCCAAAAAATCTACAAGAAAATAAAGACGCGAAAGTTGAAAGAAGTTTGGTGGCGAAAGTAACTCTACACGCCCCAAACCCCGCCCCTTTCCACCCTGCTAATACCCTTATTACCATGTACCGTGGTATTATCTAAAGATAATACGTCGGTAAGTAAAACATTAATACCGCCCAGCTCAAATAGTCTTTCATAAAACAGTTCTGCTAAATTTGTGACGGACGTCTGCTTTGCATCATTTTCAAAACATGACGAATTAACTCAACTTAGTGATTCTTTTTGTGATTAACTAGTTTTTTTGTAACAAAGTTGCTTTCTCTGTAATTCATCGTTTTTTTATTCAGGGACTGCCGGGTCGCCCACGTCATCACATTGTTGGCAGCACCTGTTGACTTTATCACATATCGTCCGTTTCTTCTTTCTTACTGCCTCGCTTCGAGAGACAAAAGCACATCATGAGTGGGTTGGATTCAAACCTCCCGTCTCGTTTCACTCAGAAGGTCTAGGACTGAGGGGTCTTGTGAAAGAGCTTAATATTCTAGGTCTGAGATTTGCAAATTATGCATTCTGTTTAGATTTGCTTTTTAAACAACGCCCCAACATTTTTCAGACTTAGGGATGTAATAAACAAAACACAGGTCAAAGATAAAATGTCCAAAACCCAATCTACAGTTCAAAGTGTAATGAAGCAATGTGTGTTATTAATGCCAGAGCCACACAATATAAACGTTGCAAGCAAAGGTCCAAATTATCCGAGCACATGAGCTCCGTGTTGGGTGGCTGCTGGTGATGTTACCCAGTTGAACCCGGCAGGCACCAGTGACTGGAATGCTTCCCTGTGTGGTGTTAGAAGAAGAACAGTTTGTTTTTGTTACGTCACCACAAAACAGTTCGAAGTCTTCGCCATGTGTGTTCGGAACGCCGCCACGTCCGTTTATGGAGAAAAACAGATGAGACTCTTGAGTCATTTCACAAAATTACCAGCACTTAAAAAACAAAACAAAAAGAAAGCAGAAAAGTAGAAAAGGAGGAGTGGCTTCCAGATGCTCTGAGTTGAGTCTGTACGTAGGGGGCAGAGCCTGCCGAGCCCCTCCCCTCCCCAGCAGGGGCTTTTTACTCAGACTTGTGACAGTACAAGTCTTTAAGGGCTTTTAGTTCCTCAATAAGGGTTTTGTTTTGGTTCTCCAGGACGGCCACACGGTTCTCCAGACACTTGACGTACTCCTTCTTCTTCCTACGACACTCTCGGGCCGCCTCTCTGCGAGACACAAAGAACAGATCCAAATGAAACCAGTTAAACAGGAGAATTTATTGGATTTACAGCACAGAAAATAAAAGTGTATTAGTAGGTCCAGGTCAAAGTTAGTAGCTTGTACCTCGGTATGAGGGTCACTGTTTAACCCACAGGTCATGTGTCAAACAGAAAGTTTGATCAACTCTACAAAGATATAATAAACTAAAAAACAAAAATAAGGTAAAACTAACAAAAAATAACAAGGCGTATTTGCCTGGTTATTTCTCTATTCTACTGTAAGTTGTTTGTGACACATGAAAACATATAATTTCTTTTAAAAACGTCATATTTATTTCATTATTCACTTAAGAACTTCACCATTTTTTCACTGACACAATGCATTCTGGGGATAAAAACAATGATGTGTCACCACACAGCTGTTTCTGGAACGTATGCATGTGCAGAAAGCACCAAAACAACTACAAAACTGGAGGAAAGACATATTCAACTGGCCTCCACTTCATTGAATGCAAAGATTTGGGTTCATTTAGGATTTTTAGTCCATGAGTCTGAGTTTGACACGAGCTTCACTATGTGCAAAATTTGCAAAATGAAGATGAACCACTTTGTGAACACGACAAATGGGCTCACATTATCAGTTTTGAGTAAAAAAAATAAATAAATCGATTTTGAATCGAATCGTGGTCCCAAAAATCTGAATCGAATCGAATCGTGAGATAGCAAAAGATTCCCACCCCTAATAGTAAGTGTTTAGTAAATAAACTTTGGAGCTAACGCCATATAAATGTATATTAGCTTTGAAGCTACGCTACATTTAATGTTGTATATCTCTATGACTGTGTCTCCATTCAGGGGCTGCATCCTCCTAAGTGTGCATTTATTTATGTTAGGGATGCATCAACATCATCATCGTATCGGCCAATATTGGTCATTTTGTTTAGAATATCGTATTGGTTCGATAAGTAAAATCAGGCCAATATTAATGTCTGATATTGATTTCCCCCTTTTTAGTTTGTGTTTCTGTTTTGAGAGGAGAAATGTTCGTGGTTATCTGTTTGATCATGATAGTTTTAGTGACGAAGCACAGCCAGGAATAACTGAAGTAGAGAGCCATGTCAGAAGTCTGGTAAATTTTTACGGCATAAAAAAGGACACAAGTGTGTAATTGCATCTGTATATGCATATAAATGTTTGTGCAATATCGGTACATATCAGATTTTGATATTGGCTGAAATTTTCATATCGGTGCATCTCTAATTTATGTCACTGCGTCGCGCAGTAGGCTTTCACAATTTGTAGGCGTCTACTCATGTGGTCAACAAAACCCCAGAAAACGTAGGCTGCATCCGAGTATCCTACGCAGCCAATGAAATTCGAGGCTTTATTGCGCCGTCAGCAATCTAAACGGAAAAACAACGTTTTTTTCTTTTACACAGAGTTTGGAAATTTACCACAGACTGAAGAATTTGCTTTTTAAATGTAAGTTGAGCAACTTAGCAGCTGAAATGTATGCATCAATGAGATGTTAATTAAAATGCAACCTAACCACAAGTACTGATACTGGAGTTATATCCAAACTATTAATATTTTTTTTATTTATTTACATGTAACTATTTTTTAATAATACATTGAATTTTGTGAAGTTATACGGTAAAAAGACAACTGAAGGCATGCGATATAAAACATATCACCATAATAACAGGGCAGCATGTGGTTACACAAATATACATTTTCTGTAAAATACTGCTGACTGTCTCGTTTCACAGCAGTTTATGCAGCAGACATTGATCTCCTACAGACTACAATCCCTGAAGTCATGGTGATGTTTGTGTGAAAACATATTTAATTTATAAAAACTAAACATCCTGCCACATATTTAGTCTCAATTTTAATAGTTGAAGTAAATGCTTATAAAGTTATGTCTAATGTTACATCTAGTCAGAGATCCCTATAATGATTTGAATCCGACTTCATACAAAATAAAAAGCAATAGAAAGTAATAACATCGAACATAAAATTCTTCCCTACATATAAAGTGAAACACTTCAACGTCTCAGCAAGTCAAACGCTACAGTAAGAAAATTCTATTTTACATAAGGTATATTGAATAAATATACCAATGGTATGCCACAGTACTAGGGCTGGGTGATAACTCAATAACAAGATATATCATGACAGATATGGAGGACCAAAACTGAAACAATTAGAAATAAAAGCAGAAATCTATAAATGGACCAATACATAAATAAAAGGAGAACTTTTCCTCATGTTTTAATAATTTTTTTACCTTCATATTTATTTTTTCAGCTTAGTACCAAAAAGTATTTTTATTTCGATGTGTTGCTTTCACATTATACAAACAAATAAAAAGACTTGTAGGAAAAACTATAACAAATTACATATAATAATAACAATAATAATTGGAACTAAGCTGGAAAAATAAATATGATGGTCAATTATATTATAAAATGTGGTAAAGTTCTCCTCTTTAAGTGTATTTATTTATTTACTGGTACATTTATATACTTTTGCTTTTATTTCTAATTATGTCAGTTTCAGTCCTTCATAGTTAGACACATGTTCAATATTAATATAAAAACATGTTCGATATAATATTGATAATTTCCCTGGTTATTAACTGCTAACAATTGATAGCTTCCTGATAAAATAAGCTAGGATCTTTCAGCTGAACAACACTGGGAAAGCTAAGATTCACCTTCAAAAGTAAAAAAAAAAAAAAAGGTAAGCTAGCCAAAAACCTGTGGCATAACATGCACAGTAGCAGTTTCATGTTTCTACACCGTGCCTCATAACTGCTTAAAAATAAAAAAGAATGACGTTGAGTGAAAGGAGAAATGGAGTGCAACAGCTCGAGAGGAAATTGTGGATAAAAAAAAGAAAAGGTCACATCAGCAGTTTGGATGTACAGTTGTGGTCAAAAGTTTACATACACTTGTAAAAAACATAATGTCATGGCTGTCTTGAGTTTCCAATAAG
>JARVJO010000186.1:15811448-15823447 GCA_031762555.1 Cynodonichthys magdalenae | reverse complement strand
ACCACCTCAAGCGAGCGAATAAACGTTTTTGCGCATTAGAGGAAGTTTATTCGAATCAGGCCGTTTCCATTCAGCTTATCTGATGCGAAATTTCAAAATGCGAATTAAGAAACGTTGATGAAAACACGGCTATTGTGTCTGAGCCCGATCAAAACCTGACTAATTAACTCATATGGGGACCTTCACTCATGATGTCACGCATATCTTTATCTGCCTCTCTCTGAAAATGATTGGACAATCAGAGTGGATTCTACTGAGAGTCGGTGTTAATACTGTAACAGAAAAAGACGTTTCTAGAGCAAGTTTTGGCACTTCCGACTCCGATTCGACTTCAGGAATCACAGGAAAGTTCAGTTGAAAGATTAGCTGTAGGGTCGTGGTCTTTAACAGACTTGAAAAGTAGGGTGTTTTCACAACAGGAAAGTAATTTGGTCCTTTTATTTGGTCCAGATTAAAAGCAGACTTCATTTTATTCATTTGGTGCAATTTCACATTGTTTGTTTTTTTTGCAAGAGAACTATAATTTTTTAAACAAAGCCACGAGGGTGATGGTCATTGCTCCCATTGGACAGGAATGACAGTGGTGGGACAGAGCACGTCTGAAAAGAAAGATAATGCTAATACTACTGCAATACCATTTAGAATTTTAAGAGCAGCTCATTTAAAGGTGGTTTCGTGATAATCTACTTCTAATTTTGGGACGGTGATGGCAAATGCATGTTGCAACCCAAAGGAGACTAGATGCTCTGTGTGCCCTGACCCACAACGGCTCATTGTTTGTAGCATAGTGGTAACGTTAGCAACACTGAAGAGCTAATTGTTATCATGATGCTTGTGAAGCTGAAACAGATGCATGTTTCCTGTAGTTGGTTTGAAGCCGGTCTGTATTAATTATAAAAATTTTTTTACTGATTTTTCTGATTCTTTAATCGTTGGCCTCATGTAAAATAGATTTGTGAAAATCAAAATTTTTCCTGTATGCTTTTTTCACTTTTAAGTTTAATTTTAATTTTTTTTTTTTGGGGGGGGGGGGTCCCCCCCCCCCCCCCCCCCCCCCCCCCCCCCCCCCCCCCCCCCCCCGAAAGGTGTATGTTTTATGAAAAACACTATTGATTCTAAAAACCCACTCATTTTTTAGGAAGAGACTGGTGTCTTTCATGAACCAGACATTATTCAACTGAACCACCTGCCATCTAAAACACCATGCACCAAACACAGGTGAGCTATTTCTCGCTGTACTCCATGGTCCTTTGCAAAAACCCTCTTGTCCAGTTCACATTGAGACAGTTATTAAATCTTAATTATTTTTTTGTGAACAAATGCGTGAGCATTCAAGCTAGCTGAAAACAAGAGAATTTACAGAGTTTTTGCAAATGATGACAAAGCACCAGAAGAAGATAAAAAATCTCGAGCTAAATTTTAGAGCAGTGAAGGACCACAACGGTTGGAGTAGCTCAAACCAGTGGGACTGGAGCAAGTTTGGGTAAATGGAGGTGATCTACAGCCACTGACCGTTCTAGTTGCTGCTAACTGTAGACTGGGACTCTTCACAAACTTCAGAGACATCTGAAAACAGTGAGTGCTTCATGCATTTTGTGAGATATTGTATGTAACTTATGGGACACATATCTTGCTTGTTAAGTTGTACATTTTCTTTATAAAGTTTGTACTGATGTGTCCTTTGTGCATGTTCGTTTCTAGTGCTGTCTAGTTAGCAGTTAGCTTGCTAGCAGCTAAATGACTAGTTAGCAATCCAGGCTAAAAACACTACTACATTTATTGTATTCAATAATATTGTTTACCATAATCAAGGCTAATCATTGTCTTTTTGTTCAGAGTCACCTTCGACAAGTGACCAGCTGAGCTCCCGGTACGCTTCTCTGACATCGGTACTGGCTGCCTCGCCATCCAGGTTGAAGAACCCAGCTACAGGACAGAGGAGATTCTCCCATCAACACCCACTTTTAAACAATGTTATTGCCTACTTTGCACTGATGACACCGCCTACAGAGCAGAGGCACAAGTTACAGTAGCAAATCACCTACATCCGAGTAGAACCGATCCGACGAGAACCAAGTGAAGCCGCAATGAGCAATAGAGAAACGCCTGTAGAGACAAACAACCATTCACTCTCACCTAGAGACAATTTAGAATTACCAATTAGCCTAGCAGTCATGGTTTTGGTCTTTGGGAGGAAACTGGAGTACCTGGCACACATTAGAGAACATGCAAACTCTACCTAGAAAGACCCCCGGCCGGCAACTTTCACGTTGAGAGGCAACAGCTCTATAAAATGAACCACCGTGCTTTAGAAAAGTGTTTATGATCGAGTTAAACAGGTGTTCAAAACACTGCAAGAATCTGACAGATATGGAGGAAGTTTGGCCCCAAACTCTGATCTAACATAAAGGGAAAATCTTCTATGTCTCATTCAACAACAGTTTAAGGTGTCAAAGCAAGAAGAAGTGTGTGTTTTTATGTGTATTTTGGTTTTTCATCTTTTGACTTTTTCAGCTCGTTTTTCTTTTATAAGTAAAAAAATCGACATTCAGTCTCCCCCTGTTGCGCTTTATTCTTTCAGTGAGCTGGTACAAAGATCAAGGTGGTGCCAAAAAGAAACACATACAGATAAAAAGCTGTGTTTCGCGAGTGTGTATTCTTGTTTGGGCTTGCAGTCACGTTTCTTCTCGTCATAATGTGTCTTTCTGGACACTATTACTCCCAGCAGAGACCAACACTTGGGCTCAGTGACACATAAGGTCATCTGTCAAACAAAGGAGGCAAGGGTGCATTTTTATCAAACATTTCCATCATTTATCGGCTTGCCTTGTAGTTGTGGAACATTTTAGCCATTTGTGTGTGTGTCAATGTCTTGAATCTGTGTGCCATTGTGTCGAGAGAGAAATATATGGAAACGGTGAAAAGCTGTCATTTCTCGCACGCAGAAGCCATCGTTACCCTTTAAAACCCTGCTCTTATCTCTCACCTACTCTCACCGTCGAGTTCAAAGGTTGCCATGGCAACCAGAGTCCAACCGAGGGAGGGGAGGACATTGTGCTCTGCCCCGGAGCCACTGGAGCAAGTGTGCTTGGCAGGTGGGGAGGATTCCATGGCCTTTGACCCGTTCGAGGTTTTACCAAAGGAGCAGAGAGGTGGGGGTTGGGAGATTGCAGATTCAATTGATCCTCGTTGAGAGACGGTGGAGGGCTGTGGGCGGAGTGGCCTTACAGCTTCTGAGCTCAGCGACTCGTGCAGGCTGCCTCCCGGATTTTCAGGGGGCCCTGGGCGGGAGAGATAGCCACCCTCTAATCCGCGGAGACTGTCTCACCTTGCCTCCTCCGTGTTCTTCAGATAGTGCATCTTTTGTGTCAGATCTCCACAGCTGTCACCGCTTGTGCGGACAACCATGCCGGCTTTGTGGCCGTCTGTGTACACGCGTGTGTGAAATGTGAGACAGAGGCAGAGACTAACACACATAAAAACTGATAGATGTGAAAGGTGTGTATACAACCCACCTCCTCTCCCCGGAAAGAAAGAATAATTTATCTACAGGCCAAGAAATGTCACAAATATCTTGTCACTTGAAATGTTATTTTCCCCGAGTAGAGGCTATAGAAGGGATGTCATAGAGCACATGTGTCAAACTCAAGGCCTGCAGGCCAAATGTGGCCCGACACAGCATTTTACGGGGCCTGCAATATCTTTAAAGATGTATTAATGTCTTAAAAGGCTGCTTTCAAGCCAGCATCAACCATAGACAGGAATGCACATAACATTTTTGGTCTTGTTCTCAGGGGCAACCCTAGGGTTGTTGCTTGGTCTTCATATTTTTAAGTATGTATTTAAATACGTATATTTCCTTAACTCATTTAACGCATTTATCTTTACATTGCCCTGTTCTGTTTTATGATGCCTTCTATCAGCTGGCAACATCTCAGGACATCTTGTCAATCTTCAGTCTACAAAGAGGTTTTTGCTTTAATTTTTTTACTCTGCATAAATTTTGTAAACTACCTAAATGGTCGAGGGGCTGACCCATGGGTGTAATGTCATAAACATTTCAAAAATTTAATGGTTAAATGTCTTTTAGACTACACATGCCCCTCCGATGGACAACTCTCATAGTTTGGCCTTCTGGCTATTTGGCCTTGGCTAAACCAGCTTTCCACACCTTCCATATCATCAATATCCAAGCAGCAAATATTTGTCTTTTACACAGCACAAAATAACTTAAAACTACAAATGTTTTATTTGTTAGACTGACTGAATTCTTTTTAAAAATAATATTTCTTTCAAAAATATAATAATATTTAGATGATTTCAGCTCATGTAATCATTTAAATTTATTTATTCTTCATATTTGTTCATTTATTGAATTACATTTATATAAATATAAGCAAGTTTAGCACATCAAGAATCTTGTTGTTTCTATAAAATTGTGAAGAATGAAAGTTGTTGATCAATTGATAAATTACAAGAACATTTGAAACTCCCTCACCTAGAGAACATGGCAAGGTTTTTTGGGTTTATGTTTGCTTTATTTTGGGGCAAACAAATGTTCAACTGTTATGTTGCATTCACACCAAACGCGTTTTGAGCGTCAGGTTTAAATGCAAAGTCTATGGTTGATGTGCATCTAGGGGTGTCTAGAAGCCGAGCAGCATGTCTGGTGCATTTTGAGCAGCGCTTTGAGAGTTTACCGTGGATTACTGGATTGGACATCACCTGACTTATCGTGCGCCGCACAGGTGCCATTGCTCTGCATTGAGTCTTTTCTTCACGAACTATTGTACCCTTAAGCGAACATTTGTAAAGAAAGTCAAATGGTTAAAAACTCATGAATGGAGTTAAAACAGACGTTATGCACGGAGGAATACAATCAGACAATAGCAGGAGAAATTGCCAGAATTCAAAAGGATTTCATCATTTTGCATGTAAAATCTTCAACCTGCATTTTGGGAGATGTAGTTTATCGTCAATGCTGGCTTTAAAGCAGCATACGCTTATTTTAAGACATTAATACATCTTTGAAGATCTTTAAAATGTTGTGGTGGGCAAAATTTGGCCCACGGGTCTTGAGTTTGACATGTGCTTTATTTGCAAAAATTGATTTTCTAAACTTTACAATAAAACCCAGAAATAACTTTCTTTACAAGAAGTCTTCTCCCCACATTTTTATTAAATTTTTGCCTGAGCTCATTGCACAATAGCAGTAAAATCATAATATCTGAAGATGTTTGCAGCTCGGTCCCATCCACCAGTTTGTCACAGCAACACTTCGTCAGGCGTTTTGCCAGAGGCACCTTGAGGCACCAGAGAATTCAGAACAGTGACATTTGCCCCATTGGTTTTTCATTGCTCATTTGCACGTCACAATGTCAATAATATTATGTCAGCACGGTGGTCAATTAACCTTGTCAACTGTCGTAGCACTCCAGCAACCTTAAAAGTCGGAGGTCTCATACATCTGTTAGTTTCTAGCTTTTTGTAGAGACAAAATGGGCTGGATGAATGAGAAGGGAATTGACTAAAAATGTGTGCTAAATGTCCACTTTCAATTTTTTACACACTTGTATTGAAATTTCCACAAAAATCTACCATTAAAGCTGGGCTATTCTACTAAATTGCTCCAGTGGCCACAGTTACGGCAGTTCAACAGCTCAGGGGCCAAACATCAATTGCAAAGATTTGTTACGTTTCAAACAGTTTATTTTGCTGTATTTAATCATGAATACAACATACAGAACCCTATAAAAGTAGTGATAATTTAACAATATCAAAAACAAAAAACACATTATGCCTCCTATTTAACACAATATTATTTTGACATCTCTGAATTGCAAAATTTTTAAACCAATTTTATTTTCACTTTCACATTTTTATGTTCAACTGCTCGTATATTTAACTATCTGTAGTGTGCATAAAAATGGTTTTTACCAGCTTTTAGACAAGATTCTGACGTTTCTGTAGATACTGAACATGTTTATGTTTAACTTAAAAGAACTTATAATAATTAAAGAAGGAAACTGGGGGTTTGGGCTTAAGAGATGAATGAACCAATTGGCGGGCCGGACTTTGGTCACTCCGCCAGTTGAATAGCCCTGCATTAAAGGACAACACTGAGCTGCCCTTGAGCTTCAAAAATGATAAAAAAGTGAATATAGAGTTGATGAAGACAGAAGAACAGAAGGTATGATTCTGCAAAAAAAGATTAATGGATTTGAAGTTGTTGAGGAGTTCATCCCTGGTGTCTAAAAGCAGTGTTGCGTTAGAATTGTGAACATTAGTCTATTCAATGAAATTTATTAAACTGATGTGCGGTTGCTTTACTTTTTTCAGCAATGCTAACTTTATTATACCTTCTCATGGCTTCTTCTTCTTCTGATGGTGTTTAATGGAAGTTAGTGAACAGTTTATGTTGCATTACTTTCACCAACTGGTAAGGCATGTGGGTCAGGAACGCCAAATAAAAAAAAAAAACTGCCTCCTCACAGCTGTAAATGCTCCTCCTCTACCACCTGACCACTCAGTTGAGAGGTAAACATCACACTCCTGTAAAATGGTATTTGGTATTGTAGTATCAGAACACATTACAAAATCAGTACACGATACTGGTATTGTTGGATCCATAATTGAATAGCATGAAGTCTTGGACCCCCCAAAAAACCTTGACTCTGTGGAGGAACTTTATTTGAGAGCAAGTTGGTCACCAGGTTTGCACACATCTCAGGAGGAGCTTCTCTTTCCAGAAGCTTTTCTTAATTCTTCAGGTTTCTTGACTGCTAGTTGGTGACTTAAATCTTCAGCTCCCTTTGCTGACTTTCAGCATTGAGAAAATGACATAAAAGCAAAACATGGCAGTTAGGTTTAAAGGACTTTAGCTATGCTTGTTGTCTTGGCAACACGTTTCGGGTCATTGTCACGATGAAAGACCCATCCATAATGCATCCTAAAAGTTCTTGTCCAAGATTTTACTGTCTATTGGCTTCTCAGTTTAGTGACATCATCTTGTAGCCTTAGCAGAAGAAACAGCCATTAAGCATGATGTTTCTACCTCCGCGCTTGACTGTGAAGTAGAGGCTGACATTTCCAAGGGTCATGTGGTTTCCGCTGATTGGCAGTCAACTTAACTGTTAATCACAGGATTGGGAAGGTACAGGATAAAAACTTAACACAAGCAGACAGGGAATAAACCAGCAGGACAAAGAAACAAATAAGAAACAAACAAAAACAAAAATAACAACATTTGATTTTTTTCTTTAAATAAGCCTACACTGTAATGTTGTTGATGGATGGATGGATGGATGGATGGATGAATGGATGGATACACTGTAATGCAAGTTAAAGAACTACACGGCCTAGAAGCCAACAATGCTTCCAGCTGTTTTCCACCAGAATTCAAAGAACAGTATCAATGGAGGAGCAAACACCAGCAGAGGAACTGATGTGGTAGAAATTGATTTGCAACGCATAGTCAGAAATAACAATCTAACTGGTGGGAAATAAATGGGGAGAAGGTCAAATCTTATTCATTGTATTGCCTAAAGACTAAATGAAGAAAACAAAACAGGAGCAGTAGAAGAGTGGGAGTTATTTTACCAGGAGTGGGTAGGGACAAGAATGTTTTCTTTTATCCTGGCCAGGGTTTGGCATGGGACAATTTTATTTTATTTTTATTTTCTGTCACCCTTGTCTGTGGACAGGGATGTGCACAGATAGATGTCACGTGGTACTTTTATCCCTCCGGAGAAGCCAGATGATGAAGAAAGGTCAGAGTCAACACCGCAGACAAGCATGGAGATAAACAGAACAATACATTTTGACAGCATTTATGTATAAATACACCCATGTCTTTATTAATGTAGCTAGGATCTCGACAAAATTACTCTACCTTTGGCGAATTATTTTGAAAAGACAGATTTTGTGCTCATTCCTTTTCCTGTTGGTGCGACATGATCTTTGTAGACTGATTCTGGAGCAGCTCCAGCATCCAGCAAATAGTGGATTGAATCTAATTTTGGTGGCTCGCTGTCCGCTCGCCTCCTGGGGGGTGATGATCAAAATGAAGGAGAGATGGAAGAAAGATTCTCTCTCAGTTTTTTCTATAGAGCTTTGTTATTTATAGATATTTATATTATTTATTATTTATAGATATTTTATAGACACTAAAGTGCACAAAATGTCATTACTAGTCTACTGATGGATAAATATGCACGACGTATACGCTGTGTCTGTAATAAATGACACACTACTGGGACAGCCGGTGGTTCCGTTCACCACACAAGGTGTCCTTTTTTTTTCACTAGAGCACCTGCCCCCCCCACTGACTTCCATCAGGTCAGGTCAGGTCACACATACTCATACACTCACACATTGTAGATTTTAATGAAGTTTGATAATTTTACTTGATCCTAACAGCACAATTGTATCCCTAAATTTGTTCAAGGTGAAACATAAAAATGTGTAGAAATTCATTTCATGTAAATTTCATTGTCTGCAGTACCTAACCCAAAGTGCTGACGTTTTTTGTTTTTTTTAAGTTAAAATATTTGTGCAGAAAAAAAAGGAGCAGCTTCTGTTCGCACAGAGGAACAGACAGGGGAAGGGTTATTTACTGCACGGCCCGGGCGACCTGTCCGTCCTCACGTCCGGCCCCAGCAGATTAAGATGCAGCCGCTGGCGGCTGCCAGAGCGGGCTGAGATTGATGGGGAGCACGGGGGCTGCAGAGGCCCCGCAGAATTCTGAACAGAGCCTGTGGGTAGCATCCAGCCACGCTGCTGGCAGACAGCAGCTTGTCTCTCTCCTCTCTCTTGTCACCTCTGCTTCTTCTTCTTCTTTTTTCCCCCTCCTTTGTCGCTCTGGTACTATGTTACTTTCTGTCACTTTTCTGCATCCCTCGTTTTTTATTTCTCTGTCATTCTATCGCCCCACTGTGCCCCCGAACTAGACTTGAAGACGCCGTTTCAGCAACTTTTTTCTGATGTGGATGTCATGAAACTGCAGGTGTGTCAGCACTGTGTGTGTGTGCAGAATAGAGGGTAAAATGAGGGGGGGGGCTCTGCTCTCAATAAATAATTTCTCTGTCGAAGACAAGCTGCAGGAAGGTTGACCAAAAGAGATATGTGTGCTGGTGAGTGCCAGCATGGATCAATTGCATCCTCCAAGCAGAAGGTGAACATTAGCCAACTGAAAAACATCAACATGTGTTTGTACTTGATGGTTGCTCCCATAAGAATATCACCTGCCACCAAAAGTCACAGGTAGAGAATTATGTTTTTGCCCAAATCTCTGTGTGTCTGTTGAGGAAATACTGAACCCTTTGATGAATTTAAAAGAAAGATGCACAGGATGTTATGTCTTGGTGGGATGAGTTCAAAGTGACAACCACACAACGAGAAAGTTTAAATAATTTATTAAACTTTGTTTGACTGGTGGGAATTCCAGAGATGAAGTCACTTGGTCTGCGACATCCAGCAGTGATGACGTCACCATAGTTAATAGATAGCACACTATGTGCAGTATGAAAGTCCAGAGGGGAAAACAGGAACAAGCACAGGTAGGCAGAGAGCAGGATGTAATACCAAAAAACAGACTTATTTCGTGATCCCGGAACGTGAACAGGGGTCGATGGCTGAGAGGCAGAAGGAGAGACGAGATCAAGGGTTGAGGTGAGAGTTGATAATCCAGAGTCCAGAGCGTGGGTCAAAAGCCGTGGACCAGATGTGGTTGAGGTACCGATGAGGGGTGAGGCAAGAGGCAAGGGTTTAGAGTCCAGAAACAAGGTTGTGGGAATGTGGTCAATGCAGGAGCCCTTTATGGAGCAATGCATGGAGAAAAACGCTGGAAAGTCTACTGGGCAAAAGCTCCTAGAAAATCTGGCACTGAGCATGAGCAGAACCTGGGCTTAAGTACACACAACCACAGGTGAGTACACTAATCTAGATTATCTGATGTGGGCATGACGAGATAAGGAATCAGTGATGGGTGGGGCAGAGCATGAATCATGACACAGGAAAGTCATTGGATCTAAATGTCCAGTTGATTAACTTTTGGAGGCCGCTTTTTTCAAGATGGCTGCTGCAGCCTAGCAAGATTAAAAATCACTAAAATGGCTGTATTTTACTGAATTTGTATATAATGACATAACATTTAATGTGGTAGTAGTTGAGACTGACCCCCAACATACAGATCAATCAGATTATGCAAGAACTTGGTTTAAAATTTTGCCATTGCCTATTAAACACAATACTGTCTTTTAGCAAAATCTCTCATTCAATTCAATTAAATTCAATAATACTTTATTAATCCCAATGAGAAATTAAATGTTGTTGTAATTAATTATCCTGGTTACTTTAAAGAGATGTTATACTGATGGCTGGTTGCAGGAAGAATCTCCTGCAGCGCTCTGTCTTAAGGTGGATTCACACCGGACGCGTTTTAAACAGTGGAAGCTGCCAGTTTACATGCAAAGTCAATGGTGGACACGTGTCTAGGGCACTTGCGGCGCATCTAGAGCGTTTAGCTCGACAAACAATGAAGCTGTAGGTGCGGTTTGAGCGTTTTCCATGGGTGCGGGCATCCAAAGCAGCCTACACTCAAGTTCAAATATCTGAACTGTGGCTGCTCGACACGATCAATCTGAGAGACTCATTTGTCCACGTGACAGTTTCCTGAATGTTGCCCACTAACCTCAAACAGACAGACACACAGCTCTTTAGCTGAAATCGACCATCTGTAGTTGGTGTTCTGGCTGGAGATATCAGCCCTGATGTGGGTCAGCGGCTCGTTAAACTGACCGCAATGTTAACCGAGTTCGGGACAAAAATAGTTCATCAGCTTGCAGCTCCTGGAGTGGTGAAACTCACTGAACAGACCCCCTCTAAATTACCTGGTGAATTAGTTATCTGGTTAGCACAACGTTTGCTTGCTCTCACTAAATAAATCAAAGCCATTTTCTTTATTTTATCCAACATTAAAGACGGACCGGAAAAAAACCAAGACACTCCTCCCATTTAGACGCGCGTCTAGTTTTGTTCTGGTCTGAATGTAGCGTGTCCAACTTGAGGCGTTGGGCGCGTTTTAGATGCTCAAAACGTGTTTGGTGTGAACCCACCTTTACAGCAGATCTGAAAAAGCCTCTGTCTGAAGACTCTGCTCTAGTATGGCAGTCTGATGAAGAGGGTTCAATCTCAGAGTTGTCCATCATATGGTCAGAAAGTCTGGCAGGAAAACTCTGGAGTCAGGGATATAATCCTGCAGCCCTGTCTCAGTGAAACACATAATACTGCATTCCTGATACTTTGGCTGGGTTCTTGCTAGGGCTTGGAGTTCATTCAACTTGTTCCCCAATGATCCCCAATTGTCCATCATGATTGATGGAAGAGATGGTTTGAACTTCCTCCTTCTCTCTCTCTCCCCTTTGCTCATACTCTGCATCCACAGCGCCTCCTTTTCAAGTAATTTGGGATTCGGGGCTGTAGTTGAGGCTGTAGTTGAGTTTTATTTGAGCTTTTGAGATGTTAAATAGCTGTTCCCGGTCAGTGTTGTATAAAGTACTACAAAGTGATACTTAAGTAAAAGTAAAAGTATCTTACCAAAAAATTACTCTGGTAAAAGTCTCCTTTAGGAATATTACTTAAGTAAAAGTCATAAAGTATCTGATATTTTTTGTACTTAAGTATTAAAAGTAAAAGTATTGATTTGAAATGAGCAGTTAGATTTTCTGTATTGACATTTATTAGGAGGTGACCTCCCCTAAAAAATGCAGAAATTACTATGTTGTATTAAAATAATTAATTTATGTTAAATTTAGTATGCAATAGACTAGCTGTTTCAGTTTATATACATGTATTAAGGGTGCCCAAATCTTTTTCCTAAAAAGAAAATCTATCGGAGGGCTACAGGCCAAATGCAATAATATAAAATACTTCTTCAGTACAGTCCTTTTATTTTTAATGATTAAGCTAGCAGTCAGTGCGGTGGTCCACGTTTTTGACTA
>JARVJO010000186.1:15775891-15794522 GCA_031762555.1 Cynodonichthys magdalenae | reverse complement strand
TCCGCTGGAACATCCCAATGTGGCGAATCCAATCAGACAAATAGTGTGGTCAATCCCGCCGAGCCGAGCTATCAACTCCTCCGAGAGCAAAAAAAAAAAAAAAAAAGCAAGGTATCTCATGAATGAATGAAGTTGAATGAAATTTTCTAAAAGTAATCATTAGATGTACATCTATAACTGATTAAGTTTTGGAGCCAATCCAATTCAAAATGATTGCCACAACTAATCAACATTTACAATTAAAGCATGGTTTTACAGATATTAAGCTAGTTAAATTGTGGTAGTAGCTGAAAGTCGTACACAACACAAAGTGTGAGTGTGGGATCCCATAATGTTGCACAAGATGACACATAATGTTATTTTCGAGGTTTGACCAAAACAGCTACAAAAATGAATGTGAGTTTTCTGAGCTCAATTTTTTTCACCTGTCAAATTTAGTTTTCATGCATATTGTACCTTTTCTGTTAATCCAATAAAACTCATTTCACTACTAAAACATTACTGTGTCCATCAGTTATATCAAACTGAAATACAAAAGCTGATTCAAACACCCAAAAATTTGGAGATGAAAATAGGATCATCAGGGATACCCAAACTCTTTCATATGACTGTATATTCCCAAGTTTCCATGTTTCTGAGAACCTACTGTATTATTCTAGGTAGACTTTCTATGTTCCCAGGCACCTTTGTACTCTTGTGGGTTAATAATGAAAGTCATAAAATATTCTTGCCTCCCCCTTCAAATGTCTTTTAAAAGAAATTAAAATTAAATAAAAACTGAATAAACAATACAGGCATTGTAGTGAAGAATATAAGAATAACTGAAGGTATCAGGGAAAAATAGGGTTCCATCTTGAGTTCAAAAACCATAAGAGAACACTCAAATCCACCAAATCTCTATTTGCACAAATTGCTTGTTTTATAATCCACTGTAGTTGCCTCCTCTCCTGTGAGAAGATTTGTTCGTATTAATGCTTGTTTACTCATGTTAAATGTGGATAAAAATGAGGCAGGTGAGGGGGGTCACCATCCTGGACACAGGTCCCATTCATAATCAGGCTGCAAATGGTGGGCGGAGAGCAGGACTTGGCTCCCTGTCAAGACTGGCTGGAGATTAAAAGTCTATCGATCCGGCTGTAATTTATTTATCAATTCAACTAAAAATTAAACATTGACCTCGTTCTTTGGAAACCCTTCCTTTTAATCTTGCCAGACCGAGTGACTTGAATGCCAAACGAGAAGTCGAACGTGAGGTCTCACATTCCAAAAAGTCAGACAGGTAAAACGTAGCTTTCTCTGTCTTCGTTGTGTTTTAGAGTTCAGATCTGAGACAATTTAAAGCTTTCCACTTTATTTTATTTTTTTCTGCATCTCTCAAACCCCAAGGATGTCTACGTCAGACAATAAACAACTGTACGGTTCTCGCTGCTGCACCAAACCTTCACTTCTCTCTGTTGTATACTTATTTCC
Source organism: Cynodonichthys magdalenae (assembly GCA_031762555.1). Classification (NCBI taxonomy): domain Eukaryota; kingdom Metazoa; phylum Chordata; class Actinopteri; order Cyprinodontiformes; family Rivulidae; genus Cynodonichthys; species Cynodonichthys magdalenae. The sequence goes on along the minus strand of JARVJO010000186.1, from coordinate 15,793,052 downwards.
ATTGCTTCTCTTGCTCTTATGATCTTTTCTTTTCTCTCTGGCTAGCTCTCAGTGCTGTCTGTTTTTTCCAGCTCTTATTTTACTCACAAATGTCAGCTAAACTGTGTGATGTGATTGAAACCAATGGAGCTATGTACAAGAATTTGTATGTGTACTGTGTCGAGCGGATACAGTCACGTGACTAGTTTTCAGTATTAAGTCTTTTTTCCACGTTTTTTTTAAAAGACATTTGAAAGGGGAGCCAATCATCTTTCATGACTATCGTTATTAAACAGGACAACATAGGTTTTGGGGAACATAGGGATAATCCCATTTAAACCTTTTTGTTAAAGAAAGAAAAACCCACAAAGGGGCTTTTGAATTCTTTACGAAAAACAAATTATTATGACTGACCTTAATAGGATGGTACCCCTAGAATAGATTGAGAAAATTTTCAACACAGGCAATAGTTAAACTAAGGTAGGTCTTGTAATTAGCACCACAGGTGTCTTCAGTCTTGTAATCAGTCTGCCTGTTTAAAGGATAAAAAGTAGTCAGGGGGCTGTTTGGTATCATGGTGTGTACCACACTGAACGTGGACCACAGAAAACTAAGGACACAGTTGTCTCAGGAGCTTGAACAATTTTCGACTAGAATCTTAAAGTTAAAGGCTAAAAGACCATATCCAAACACCTTGATGTTCCTGAGCTGCACAGATTCTTCAAAGGTTTAATGTTCATCAGTGTCAGATTGTACCTTTGATTACTGTCTAAGCTAAAGTGGACTTAATAGATGACAAAAAGAGACACTAAGTTATAAAAAAAGTTGGAATTTGCCAAAATGCAGACTGAAAAGCCACAGAGCTTCTGTGAGAGTGACATTTGTGCAAATAAGACAAAACTGGAGCTTTTGGACAAGTCCCATCAGCTCTATGTTCACAGACCCAAAAATGAAGTGTTTAAAGAAAACAACATGGTACCTACAGTGAAAAGTGGAAGAAGCTCAGTTCTGCTCTGGAGCTGTTTTAAAAACTCAAATGGCCCAGAACCAAACATTGAAGTGTTATTCTGTGCCCTGATCAAAATCCTGAGCTGGAACCCTTAAAACCTGAGACACCTGGAGCAGTTTGCTAATGAGGAGTGGACTAAAAGACTTGTGGACAGATGCAGAAGTCTCAGAGATTTACAGAAATCAGATTTCTTCAAAACGTTGTGCAACAAAAAATTAAGTTAACTGTTTATTAACTGTTAAGTTCCATTCTTTTCATCAAGGTAAAAATTCGGTCAAATATCAACGATCAAATTTTTATAATAAAGCAAAACAAAAAACAAAACACTTGTGGCATTTTATTAAAAAAAGCCTTTAAACAGTAGAGTCAGTATGATGGTTTTGACATTGTGGTATAACTTTTACTCTCCTTTTGCACACTTACCTTTGCCCTTTCTCCTTTGCTTGGACAAATAATATTACCTAGCTCTTGATCATGTCAGATCGTCTTTTTCCCCCTTATGCCCCACTCTGCGTTGTCCTCCTCACCCCTTCCTGAACCCTCCCCATGACCTCCCCTGTAATCCAATTAAAAGCACATTAGGGCGAAATGAATTGCGGCTGATTTAATTAGCTGCTGACGAAGGCTGCCTGGATGGATCGCTGGTTGGCAGTCGGCTCGGTAGATGGGACGTAGAGGCTCGTGGGGCACATGACCACCGCTCGCCTTTAACCCCCCCAGATGTCGATGAGGTGAGGAGCGTTAGCTGGCAAGATGACAGAGGGTTTTGCATGCTCTGCTGCTGTGTGTGAAATTGAGTTTGCCGTTTTGGCCTGATGTTAAAGATCACTTTCACTAACTCGCTTAAAGCACCTTTTAATATGCCCATTAATACATTTAAGGGGTAAATTAGTAGTTTTAATCTGTCCTCTTTCTTTTTGTTATGCTTTGGTAGACTGAATGAGAAATAGGGACTTTTGCACTGATTTAATTGCATCTTCAAAAAATAACCTCTTTATCTGTGGCTGCATGGTAAATTTAGACAACCCTTGTTATACATCATTATACAGGGCGGGATTACTTATTGACGTGTCTGAGTGTATTTATATGTCATGCAAAATATTTCATGAGCCACTGGATGGATTTTAAATAAACTCACAAAGTAATCATTGAGTGTGCAATTAAAATGAAATAACTTTTGGAGTCAACCCAATTCAAGATGGCTGCCACATTTAGGTAATCATAGTAAACACAAAATATTGATATTGCTCATTCAATTTTACTGATGTAGGATGATGTAATTTGGTGTGAGGAGTGTTGCCAGATGTCTAATTACCGTATTTAAACTATAGTTTTAGGTCTATACAATAAACAGTTTTAAATAAGCCTAAATATACCAAAGTTTTTGCATTTCAGTGCACCAAAAGAAAAAAAGAAAAATATTACACATATCAGAAAGTCAGATCTGACCAGCCAGACTATGTGCTCACCAGTTGTTTAGATATACATAAGACATTAGAGGAGAGAAGAGACCTTTTGGTGCAACCCGTAACAGACACAGTTCTGTTGAGAGCACCTTGTTTTTGTTTGCTGATAAAACTCAGGGCCAAGCTGACAGGCGCTGGGAGATGACGGCTCTGAAGAATGAAATGCAATTACAGATCTGAGGCTTGAAGAGTTTTAAAGCGAATCAGCTTGGTTTTCTGCAAAATTATCCTGGCTACCAATTTTGATCATGTTTTTCTTACAGATGGATAACTTTAAGAATGTGTCTTTGTCTTTAAGCCCTCTCCACGAGCGTACCTGTATGCTGTTTTTCTTGGTTCAGCCTTGGTCAAATTTCCGGTTCCAACCTTGCTTTCGGAACCACCTTGGAAGTGGTTCTAAGTGGGTAGAACCGAGTATTGGGCCCCTACAATTGGGGATTGGGATGAAGCAGAACTTATAAATTACTCCAACAGAGGTGAAGGAGATGACGGCATTAAAGCTTGAGCTGAACGTAATCGTCTGAAATCAGCAGATATCCCGGGAGGTTTCAGACAAACTGGCTGCCCACGGTTACACAAGCCTTTATAAAGAATGGCGCAACAAATATATCTAAAAAAGTCAGACTACCGGATGATAAAACCACAACAGTTTTTTTCTCTCTTTTTTCCTATTTTACCACAACTGTTGAATCCGCGTACTGACAATCCGGCCACATTCAAGCCCACAGAGTGAGGGACCCACTGACATGTAGACACGTACACACCTGAGCAGAACCGAACAGACATAAACTGAATAGAGTGAGACTGGACAATGGAGACTGGGCTTTACAGAGATCGCCAGGGCTCCCAAGTCTCATGAATTATCCATGAGACACAGAATTCATGATGTAGTCATGCCACACTTTGTATTTCTCACACTAAAACACTCACATGCCTTTTTAAAGAGAAACCTATGATTAGCTCAATGTTTTCCTCACTGGTTAAACTGGCCTGCAACCAGAGGGGTTTGAGAGGCTCTAATAAACCGCCCTCTTTGTCTACAACAGTCCGTGTCCACCGAGGACAGTATTTCTTGATTTGTTCTTATACCTGCATTGGGCGACCTGCACTGCGAGGTGTGTTCAGAGCTACTCCTGTCAATCACACAGAACATGTCCTGCACGCTGCAATATAAAAAGCAGCAGCAGCGTGAGACAACTCCAGCTCAGACTGAGCATCTCTACCTGCTGTGCACATGACTCATGCTTTTATCATGATTTAAAAACAAGATGCCCTCTGTCCTCACGAGAATGAGGAGTGCGAGGAACCACCAGAGTGTCTAAAATAAGGGATAACCCGGCTAATTTAAAAGTGGGTTTGCATGTCAAAATTTTAAAAGAAGATCTCACACTATGGAGTGTGTAGCTACTCTCAGCTACTACCAGTCTACTTCTGAAGCCTCCCGCAGCAACCCAGATGGGATACTGCGGCAAATTAAATCAGGCATGCACAAATCTGCTTCCATCCTGACTTACAAAGCAGGATGTAATATTTAACATTTTTCCTCTGACACTGTCTCACAAAAATAAATCCTTGGTCACTTCTTCACCTCGTCCACCCTGTGTGATTCTGTAACATCTAACAATGTTGGTTAAATTTGATATTCTCACAAAACTGATTTATGTAATCTAGGTCTAAATAAAGCATGTAAGTCGTCAATTCAGTGTGAAAGTAGCTAAGCATCATTCCTAACACATTCACAAAGTGCTACACATTGTTCAGGATCAATTGGTAGTTTTATGTTGGTTTTGTGCTAAACTTCCGCAAGAGCAATGTAGTAGACCTACATAAGACAGACATTTAATTTAGGCTTATTCGCTTTAAAGTTCAAAATGACATCAAAATTGAGAATACTACTGTGCACAGTAGGGGTGTTATAAAAAACCAAGGCTCTCTAAATTAAGAAGTTTGCAACTTTGTCATCTATTTTTCTTAAGAGTGACCAATAGTACCACACTGGTTGATTTGCAACAAATGCTGGTTGAAAAACAGGCCATTCCACAGCAGTGTGTAACCAAGCTGGTGAGCAGCATGGGGAGGAAGTGCCAGGCCATTGTTGCTGTATATGGTTCTTCCACATGCTGCTAAAGCATGTATTTGTCAAATGAATAAATTGTTAAATTGCCAATATGTCTTGTTTCTTCAAACTGCAATCATCCAGTCCATTAAATACTACCAAATGAGTCAAACACAGTGTAAGCTGTTTGGTTTTTGGCAGAGAAGATTTGGCAAGTTTTCCATTGGCACAACCCACATACTGCTGCTGCTCAACCCACAAATGCATTTTTCTAACAAGCACCATTTAAGGTGAAATAAACAGGTTTTCTATTGGGATAAGATTTATTTGCCAAGAAGCATTGTTACAGCAAAGACAAAAAAATCTAACACAAATTCCCTTACTTTTTTGTGCCAAGTTGATGTAATTCTTTCAAAATAACTCTTAAATCGGCAACATTTCAATATAAAAAATGTGGTAAAGGGATAATTTAATCTCAAACTTTTAAAGTAATAAGAATGATCTCCTCGTTTCTGCATGCTGAGCAGAATCTGTCATTTCATCTACGATCCAAACGTATCAGTTAAAGCCTGTCACTCAAATTACAAACTTTGTTGCTGCTGAAAACTAAAAACATGTTTTTTTTTAAATTAAATTTTGCAAACTTTTGAAATACTTCCTGTTGTGCTGCATAGCACACACAGCACAGTTCATTTTTGCCCCCCCCCCCCACATCTCTCTCATCCTTTCCTGCTGCAGCCTTCCAATGTGCAAAGTCAGCAGAGTCGTCAGCGCAACCCACTGTGGCATTTGCATCGTGCCCCTCTGTGACTGTGTGTGTCGATGTGTGTGTGTGTGTGTGCACAGCCTCTAATGAAGAAAGACAATCTCTGCTAGGGTCCCTGTTTTCAAAGGTACAAGGGGTCTCAGGTATAGTTGTGCACAGAAAAACTTGGATTTATATTTATGTGGACACGTGAGGGTAATTTTTTTCTATATTTGCATGCTTGCAAACTTGCTTTTAGGGATACGAGAATCAGCATTTACAAGTTTTTTCTGCGTGTACATCAGTGTCAATACATAAATGCGTGTGTGTATGTAGTAGGTATGTGTGTGTGTGCGTGTGTGTATGTGTGTGTAGAAAGGTGAAATGAGATCCAGGTCCTGGCCTCTCCATTTCTCTCTGCAGGTAATAAAAATATAGAGTGCCCTCCAGATCCCTTTATAGAGAGAGAGTTGAGACCGCAGCGAAATCTAGGACAGACTCCATTGATTTGGTGGCTACAGTATTACTAGCCATCACAGCCAAGGCAATATGAGAGGACTTTTTTTTTTAAATCACACAGCCACCCCGAGGGACAGAGAGAAGGCTCAGAGAGAAGAGAGAAAGGGGGAAGGGATAATTGGGAAAACTATTCTTACTTTGTTTCCTCTTCCTTCCACCGGTGTCTGAATTGAATTGTAAGAGGAATAACATAATTCACACGTCTACTCACATTTCTTTATGAATACCACCTTTTGATTTCTTAACAATCTGCATCTTTAAAAAAGGCACCAAAGATGTAACAGGAGTGCTTGCTGTTCTTTGAAATTGGAATTTTTTTTATTTCATTTTTTTCGATACTAGAGCTAAATTTGTATTCTTATTTAACGAGTCCAGTGAAAATGCTGTAGTGTGCTGTTTCTATCACTCTTGAGTCTATTAAATGTCTTAAAAGTTCATTTTATGATTTTACCAACACACTAATCATGGGAAACAAAAAATATATATAAAATAAAAGGACTTTTGGTTTTCATCCAACAGTGCCGATTGGTACCATTTCTAGACACTTCAAAAGGTGCAGACAAATGAGGAAAAAAATGTTTTGTAGTGCCGAATTCTTCCTGGATTGGGGCACTTCCAGATCTCAGGAGAGGAGTGGAGTGTTCTGGGTCGGGCCAGGATCCGACCCCCTCTGTCTGGCTAAATAAGATAAGGCCCCGTCATTGTATCCCTCTACTCCACAACCCCTGACCACATCAAATATTCATGGGCCACAGCAGACTCTTAAGTAAACTGGCCAATTTGTTGCAGAAGACGTGCATTAAGATTGGTCGAGACGATACGCGACAGGCCCCTTGGGGACAGGCCAGACAAGGGCGGGGGGTTGGCAGCTGCCATTTTGGCTCGCCTATCTCTATTGTTGCCACCCATTGGAGCGACAAGGGATGAGGGACGAGGGAGCGGCACGTGGCAAACTTATTGGAAATTGGTCGGTTGTTTAGAGGGGCGGGGGGTCGCAGGAAGGGACAGAAGATAACTGGAGGACACAAAGAGCTTTTCTTTCATTTCATTGTTGAAAGTGAGTTAAAGAGGAAGAGGCGGACAACAAAACACAAGAGGAGGGGCTGCGTTTCAATGACAAAGGAGATGAAGTGGTTGTCCGCCGTGCACTCACAAATGGTAGCAACTTAACAGATCATATCACGGGGACAAACAAAACCCAAAGTACACGTGTAGCTCTGCAGGGAAACGCTTCTTGAAAGATGACTCACACTTGCATCTCCGCACTTCCAAGAATCTGCACATTATATCTCCCCTAAGGACACAGGTTTACAAATCGCTAAAGCACATTTTTATTTTGCTTTACGAGCGCAGAAGCTGATCGTTGGCTTGGGACTGTAGGCTCAGCGGTTGCCTTCCCTTTAGGGCATCTAATGGAAATGAGCTGTATACTGAAATGACTCTAAAAATAAAAAGAGGTAAATAAATAAATCGCCCAAACTGTTGAGCTGATCGGAAAAGTAAAGGCTAAGTGGGGTGACCTTGCTGGGTAAGATCATGATCTGTGGCTGGAGATGGAGGCGCGACAGCAGCTACTGGGTCACTTCCGCAGAGGACTGACGGGTGTTTGGAGAGTGACCAGTTTGCCGGGTGACCCCTGAAAGCCCGCTCGTCATCTGGCACACAAGAACTCTGGGGAATTGTCCTAAAAGCGTGTCGTGAATATTAATTGTGACATTCTGCCTTTTGCCTACAAAGAGAGAAGAAAAGAAAGACGAGGGACTCTGTAATTGCTGTGAAAATGGCCACTGTCGATTTCCTCGTTTCTTATTTTTAAATAATGTCAGCCGCATTAAAATGCATTTAAATCTTCCGAAACCTGCTTTTTACAGCATGTGAAGAGCTTATTTCTTCTCTAAAAAGGGGGGTGATTGTTGCCTCAATGGACTTGATGTTGAATGAGGCTATTTACATGCTAATAGCCATGCAGCGCAATTTTCTTATCATGTATGTAAATGAACTGCATTTGCTGGATCTATGTTGGCCAAATAAAAACAGCCAACAATATGCTGACTACGTGTTAATGCTTCACTTTATTTACTCAGTCGGTAATTAAACACTGCCGACGCACATGATTCCACGTTGATAGGCTCGTTAGCATTAATTAAGCCTAATTAGGAAGACGAACCAATCTATCACACCTGTGTTTTCGGGGATGTTCCAGGATCCGTGGCTGCAACTCTGCATGCATGAAAGAGCCTGCTTTCTATAAAATAAAAAAGAGATACAGCAGAAAAGGTGCGTGGGAGTTCTTTTGAGACCTGGTTACAGGAGCGAACGCTCAAGTAAAAGTGTACATTTGCATGAAGGCAGTGTGTGTTTGTGTGGGTGTGTACGGGGATTATTTTCAGCACTGCCATCTGTAAACAGGCGGACAGGTTTGTTTCAAAGACGATATCAGCATAAGCAAATAAGTCAGCAGACTGTGTGTATTATTGTTGATGAGAATGAATTTTCTTTTGCATTTTTGGTGAAGTTTTAGTTTTTTGTGAGCGAGAGATATTATAAAAAAAACAAAAATCATCCAATTTGGGTGTCAGTGTGGCCTCACGGTTCCCAGTTTAGGTATGAATTGCAAATCTTTGGAGTCCTGTACAGTCTGATAACAGAAAATTTTTTAAAAAGAATTGAAAAGCAAGCATTCAAGAAGCATTTTCTTGCACAAAAGGCAGGTCTATGGTTGTTATATCATCCTTTTCCACCCAGTCTGACAGTTTGTGTGTGGTGCTTTTGTTCGTTCACACCAAGCTGGAGTTGCTTTTTGTTTTGCACAAAAAAAAGCATGATCCAATGAAAGTAGCATTGTCTCTGCCACCTTGCATGTCCAAATTTGATACAAGGTTCTGGCAAGATCGTTTCATGTTTGTAGCGGCTGTGTCTCAATTCAGGGGTTGCAGCCCCCAAGTGCACTTTTTTAGGCCAGTTACGTCATGGCAGCTTGCTGAAGGCTGTCCCATTTTGTGGGCTTCTTCTCATGCTGCCGACAAATGAGGCCCACAAAACTCTGAAAACAAAGGCTGCATCAGAGTAGCCTTCGTGACTGACGATATCCCAGGATTCATTGCTTTGTCATCTATTTTTACAGGAAAAAGAAAAAAGTGGAATTTGGATAGCTATAACATATGTATAAGCCATAATAGCCAATATATATATATAAGAATTTTATTTTAAGAAATAAAGTTAGGTTTTGAAGAAATATGGAAAAGCATAATGTGAATCCATATGAATTGTTGTTTGAGTTGTTTTAATTTAACATTGTTTTTTGTAAATTACTAATGTTTGAATATATTTTTTGGATAATAGAGGCTGATAGTATAAGATTGTTTTTTCTTTCTGCTGCCTTTCATTGTATTTGATCTTTGATTTGTATATTATTGTTATCATTATTGTTTGTTTTTAATGAAATGAATACATTTCTTAAAAAAAAATTGCTGTACAGCAGCATAGCTGATGAAATTTATGCTGCAATGCAATGTCAAATGACATGAGATTACAAGTACGAATACTGAAGCCATTTTACCCCTTTATTTTACTTATACAAATATTATAGGCTTATTTACAAGTACAATACACATTTTGAGCAAACCACTGTAAAACAATGAACATGAACAGTAAACATGAAGTGTGAAAGCCACAAAAAAAATTAAACAAAATATGTTAAAAGCCTAAATTGCAACTGGAGCCACATTAAAATAAAGTTTCACAATAATATAATGAATCCATAGTGGTGATGCTAAAGCTAAACTAAAATGTATTCTTTGTATTTATGATTTTAAAAATACATTGAATTTTGAGAAGTTATATCCACCATGAAAAGATGCGTGAATCCATACTTCGATGCACTTTAACTTTTAAACATTTATGGATAATGTGAAATAAAACGTGACATTGAAGTAGTGCGTGGTCACGCAAACATACATCATACAAAGGCTAGACTGTCTCATTTAACCGTTGTTACATTCCACCTAGCTGGACTGTGAACGGTGTGGCCTCCGTGGGCTGCAGTCTACGTGGGCAGCAACCCCTAAGACACAGCCAGTATGTGTTGGGAGTTAACTTTCAGCTATTACATTTCAGCTCAATATTGATAGGTTTGACTGAGATGGATGTACATCCAATGCTTGCTTTCTGAGAATTTCATTAAAAAACATCCTCATTCATGAGATATTTTGCTAACAGACAATTGAACAAACACACTCACATAGGCAATTACAGTACACAACCCCCTGCTTTTCAAAGAGGTGGCCAAAAATAATTAAACTTGTGTGTTTCAGCAAAATTCTAGTTCTGTTTCAATCAAGACCTGGATACAGGTGTGTGTGTGAGAGAGAGAGTATGTGACAAAGTTCGAGGTCACTCTCATAAAACGTAGAGAGGGCGTTCTGAGCGTGAAAAAAAATCCAATTAAGACCTCGGTACAGTTGTAGTGGCATTTAACAAATAACTCTCCCCGTCTCTCTCACACTAATAATACCACACTTGCTCTAAGTTATAGGTCTATACTGTATTACGTCTCCTACACGTCCATGAGGAGTTATGCCTCTATATGCTCTGGTGATGAAGACATTTGTCAACACCTACTCTAACGACTAATCATAAGCTTTTATCCATCAGTTGTTTATGCACACACACACACTGACTCAGACCCATCCATTCCTTGAAATATGTGTATTATCTCAAGATGGGATAAAAAAAAATCAATGAAAGGCAATATCATATTGGATTTAGTTTATGCCATCGACCTACTTCTGTGAGCTCGCGCGTAGATCATCGGTGCAACGGTGAGTGGATGACCCGCTAACCTCCATCCAGGGTCACTGCGTCGATGCTCGCTGCTTTGGCTGAGATAGCGGGTTTACCTGTCCATCTGCCGTATAGATTCCCCCAGAAAATTGATGTTGGTGTGAAAAGGCTGTCCACTCAGAAAGCCTCTTTGGGACATAAAAGGTTGAAGGAAGATGTACGTCGTCTTTGTGCCCCACGTTGTGTTCCAACAGAGTAGTTTATTTACCTTTCATGTGGGTTTATAGATTATATTACTATCTGTGCGTGTTTGTGTCTGCTCCTTACACCAACTGTTTGTGGATTTAAAGGATCATGAGAAAGATCAAGAATTTGTGAGCTGGATGTTGGCATGCAGAAAAATAGGGCTAATCTATTGATTTTGCTTCCATGCTGACAATTTAATATTTTTTTCTCACTGGGTGAACCACATAACTACTCACCAATTAAATTAAAACAATTTGTCAGATCTTCTGAAGTGTGGCTTGTTAAAAGGTTTTGAATAATTATTCTCTGACCTGTCTTTGAACAACCTCTCAGGAGAAATTAGGAAAAATAAAGTTTAATTCGGTCCAAACAACGCGGTCATTCCTATGTTTCCTGGTCTAATGTCTGCACTGTAAATTATTACTTTTTCTTTTGTATTAAAACAAATATTTGAATGGGAGCCAAGCATCTTTCATGACTTCCATTAATCTGAGGAAGACATGGGTACTGGGGAACATGGGTACACTCACACGGATAAGCTAGTTAATGTTATTCAGGCAGAACCTAGATTAAATCTGCCTAAACTCGAAAACCTTTACATACAAATAATTTAACCGCACATTTATTTTGTATTACATTTTTTAATATTCATGCAGGGTCCCAGTAAGTGCTACAGCTAGCTGTTGCTGTTGCCAGCTTGTGTGGGGCAAATAGGCAGAATGACCCAGGTTGCAGGCAAAAGGTTCAAAAGAGGCAAAAAAGCTTTAACAAAAAGGGCTGTCAGGGCAGCTCAAAAATACTCACAAACTACTCAGGAGAACAAGAACACGAGGACACCACACTGGCTGGGTGAAACAGCACAATGATCAGACACAGACTGAGGACAAGACACCAAATGTAAAGGGAAAACTTAATGAGACAACAAGAAACACCTGGAGGAGACACAAGGAGAAACAGGTGAGCAAGGGTGGGGCTAGAGGCAAAACAGCAAGGTAGAGATACACAGGGGAACAGAGAAACACTAGAAAGTCAAAGCAAAAAGACAAAGATCATGACAGCTTGTACACAACAAATAAATTACATGTGACTAACGATGTATTGTTAAAACTCACAATGATGTCAAAAGTTTATAAAATAAAGTTTACATAAGCTGCTATGAAATTTTCGATATTGATGTTTAAAACAGCAGCAGTCCCCGTTGGTATCAGCCCTATAATCTAAGGTCATATTCACACCTAACACATTTTGTCCGCTTTAAATGGACCAGTTTATTTCCAGCGTTGGTCCGGACCTTTTGTGGAGGTGTGAATACACTAATGCGAACTCTGGTGCTGATCAAACAACCGGACCGTGATCCGCTTTTTGAGGTGGTCTCGGTCCACTTCCAAATGAACTTTAGTGCGGTTTGCTTCTAGTGTGAATACAGACTGGTCTCGAACTGAACCAACTACAGGAAACATGCGCCTTTTTGTACTTCACGGGCCACCATTGCTAGGCAACATTAGTCCTACAGTGTTGCTAATGCTAACATTGTGCTGAAAACAATGAGCTGTCGCGGGTCAGGGAACGTGGAGCATCTCGTTTCCAGGAAATTGCATGTATTTCATCAAAAATTTTCTGGGGGAGAACCCACAGACCCCCCACCAATGATTTTATACACTGTTTTCTCCTACGTTAAATATCGTACAGCCCTGATCACGATTGTTGACGAAAATTCTAATATGCAAATTGGATGATGATGTTATTTAGTTGCTTTTAAGATGGCCAATAGTGACTTTTCTTACTAAGAATTTGGCAACTGTATTCAGCAATTCGAAATCTCACTCCAAATTCAGGTCAAAATATGAGAGCCATGATTATAAGTATATCATCTCAAAACCACCACTGAATGCTCTTGATATTCTTAATAGTCAGTTGTATTAACACCATCTTTATTTTCGAGTCTGTGCTCTGTTCTGCCCCCGTCATTTCTGTCCAATGGGAGGAATGACCGTCACCAGCATGGCTTTGTTTATAAATTATAGTCCACTTGCAAAAAGCACAATGTGAAGGCAAACCGCACCAAAGGAAAAAAATTTGTCCGCTATTTGGTCCGGACCAAACAAGTGGACCAAAGGATTTTCCTGGCGTGAATAAACCTTATATTTTAAATGGACTGTACTTATATAGCACCTTTCTATCCAACCAGGATACTCAAAGCGTTTTACACTACAGTCTGTGTCCTCACTTACCCATTCACACAGCACTCTATTAGGTCTCTACAAAGCTAACATGCACAATCATTTATGGAGACTAATCAGTGCCAATCACATTCATCCACTGATGGGACACACATCAGAAACATCAGGAGCCCAAGGACACAACAACTGAGACAGCTAGAACAGATTCCAGGACTCCCCTAAACACTCTGCCACAGCCGCCCCTCAAACTAGCCGTTAGCTCATCAAGCTAGTCTGAATTAATTTCTATTTCTTCAATTGAAGGTTGTTGAAGTACAAAGTAAGATCCCCAAAATAAGTCATACCAGAATTTAAGCAAAAATAAATAAAAAAAAAGCTTTTTTTGAATCTCTGCGTTTTGCAATTTTGTTCTACTTTGTAGTTAATTTAAAAATTATAATTGATTTTGGCCTCCATTTTTAGTAATATTGTCTTGTTTGTTAAAAAGAAAAAAAATAAGTAGAATCAAACATGTTTGGACAATTTTGGCTCCAGATTTTTATGCGAGAGTTTTAGAGAAAGGCCATTTTGTTGGTAAAATGTTGGAGTTGCAGCCATTTTCGTCAAACCTTTAAAATGACGTGTAATCTCAGGTGATAACACAAAATGTCACGCTCAGGGCATTTTGAATGATTCAACGACTACCATATTGAATGTTAGCACAGTATCTGTAAAACTGACTGAATCATAGCAATTTTTGTATTGGTATAGGTCGATTACCTGTGGCAGTCGTCTTAAAGTGGATTGACTCCATGGGTTACTCAGTCAAATGTTTCATTAAATTTCATCTATGGTTCATGAGATATTTTGCTAACAGACAGGGTGGACTACAGATAATTATTGTCAAAACTTTAAACAAAGATCTTGTACAATCCAATAAATGTAAAAATAAGAAGGGTTTTTCATAGGATTTTTGTTTTTGTATTTTTGAGATGACAGAGCATAGAAAATTACCTTTGAGCATTTTTTGGTTGTTTTCTTTTCTTGTTTTTCATTTTGATCTCTTCCTTTAAGTTTGTTTCTGGGCAACAAAAAATATTTCGGTCTAAAGACCATCGTGACTCTCTCAGGTTCATCAAAACCTCTACAGAGGCATCAAACGATGCCCAGAGGAGCAAAAACAATGCCCTATGCGTCAGCCATTTCTTGCTTCTTCGTTTTCCTCCCACCCAAGCATCTCTGCAACCAACACATTTGAACCCAGCATCTCAAAGTGACACGGTGGCAAGGGACCGATTCGGCAACTTGTGGCGCTGCTCGTCTGGGAAGATAATGAGTTCCCACAGGCCAGAGATAGGGCACAGAGTGTGTGTTAGTATGCTGCAGATTTCTGCATGTGTGTCTTTTTTTTGTTATTTAAGTACAGAGAGTCTGTGGAAGAAAGAGATGGGAAATTCTTTAAACTTTCAACTTCAAATCGGCCCAGTTTGGTCAACCCCCAGCAGGCTTTGGCTGTAATGAGGACTGCTTCTTGCGCTTTCTGCCTGATACCCTTTGTCAGCTTCTCTCATTCCTTCTTTCTCTTTCTGTCTCTGCTCTCCACACTTGATAGTACCGACAACAGATCACTCCCAGGAGAATTGGCCCTAAAACATTATCCATCATGTTGACAGCTCAAGAGTCTTAAAGTGAAGAAAATATCATGTTCCACTCAGAGATAAACTCCTCCTTCGAGCTCTTCTCTGGTTTTCTTTCCTTCGATCGAGATCTTTTTTACTTTCAGTAACAAAGCATGGTATTGAAGAACATGATTACGCTTTATTGCTCAAAGGTATAAAGTTCAATACCTGATATTAAAAAAAGAGAAGTTTTCATAATCCAGTGGCACCTTAAATTGATATCCAGCAGATACTGGAGCATTACCACTTTTACCAACGTCTAAAGAGCGCTGGGACAGAAAATTGCTGGCAGTTTGTCATCCTGGCTGTATATGTCCTTGTAAAAATAAAACTGCACACATTTAAGCATAGACAAGATGGGAGGTGAGATATAAATGATGAAGAAATGAAGAAAAGAGGACACGAGGGGCAGGGGAGTATGAAGAAATTATTGCCACTGTAACACTGATTTGTGGCTTTAAGGAGGATGAAGTGAAGCACCTCATTAAGATCCACTTAACTTTGTAATAACACCATTAAACAAAATTCAGATTAACACAATCTTAACAGTGTGTTTCAGGGCATGTAAAAACAAATATAAATGTAGTTACCCAATCTATAAATCTATCATAAGAGCAATCTGGCAGAGGACCTCACAGGCTAAATGTCACCAGCTTGACAAAGGACTTGAGTTTGCAAGGAAGTCAAAGGGTCACCGTTCCTGTCGATGTGTCAAAAAACAGCCAAGAGCTGAATGACACCATTTCAGATCATAGGCTGAGGAAAAAAACATCCAATAAGAACTAAACTAAACTTTATGCCATTTTGCAAATGCCATAAAGGAATAAACATCATCTGTTGCCTTATAGTTTTAGATGAACGTTATCCAATACTGAGAAGTGAGAAAGTTGTATATGTTTTTGGGAGACTGGAAGAATGATATGCGTGTAAACAACCATCCTCTACTGGGAGGAGAGAAGTAACAAGCCGAACAAGATGTCTGTATATGAGTGCTGCAGCATTTAGAGGCTGGCAGTTCTCAGGGTCAGGGGAACAGTAGGGGGCGCTCGTGAGCTCAGAGAATGCATGAGCTGCAGAAAAAGTAACCGAAAGTTACAGTAAGCAAGCCAAGTGCAGTGTTTTTGGTGCCTGTTTTGTAAAGTTTCAGTTTAGTTTAAGTAAAAAAAGTAAAGGGCGGAAGAGATCCGTTTGTTTTCTCCCTTGCCAACCTGACTTTTAGAATGGAGGATTATATATTTTAAAGCTCAAACTATTTTCTAAATTGGACTTGGAAGCAGCAGGTAAATAACAGCCACATCACAGCTGAGACAAAAGCTCTTCTGAAACAGTTGGACACTGTGTGGACGTCCTGAGAGAAACTATTTTCACCCTGACATTTGTTAACTTGTGACAATATCTGGACTCAGATGGGATATTTTGAGTGGTGCATGGACTTAAGTTATGAATAAATTTGTAGAACATAATAACTTTGTTTTAATGAAATGTGCATCAAATGTGCTGCAGTTTGTGTAAAGAACTGATATGAGATATGAAATATAACTCGTTAACTTCTGCCAGTCATATGGTGAATAAGTTATTCAGTAGGGTTCATATACTTGTAAATCTGATTCTGGTGAACTGAGTGCCTCACCATCCACGAACCTCACCACACATCACTGGTAAACCCTTCTCAAAAACTGGAATGGACCTCTGGAGGGGTGAGGGATGTGAAGCACCTCGTTTAGATTTAGAGTCCAAATAAGTTGCTCTGAGACACACCCAAAGAGGTTATATGTAAGAATGAGTTTTCACCATGTGTTATACATAGTGTAGCATACTGCTGAATCATGCTAAAATTGAGCAAAATATTTAATATTACAAGCTGGTAATGCCTCTAACATATGTAATATTTACACTTTGTAAAAAAATGTTATGTGTTTAACTGTTCTAAGGTTTCTATTACACAATCCTGACCTGTTGAGAAGATGGTTAACCAATATGAGTAGAGACAAGATTCATCCTAAAGTATCACTGTGTATGCAGAAAAGATTTTCTAGGTATTGACTGGTAAATATGGATTATTATTGTCCCGATGCAAGTAATCCAGGTACAAAAATCAAAAAGAAAAAATAAGTAGGTCCTCTGGACAGGTTCTTCTTTTAATAAGACGTTTCATCTCTCCTCCAAGAGACTTCTTCAGTCTGAGGAGTTTCAGGTAAAATCAGTCTTATAAGCACTGCCTCCACATGGAGGACAAACAGATTGGTCACATGCAAAAGAGGGCCATCAGCCAAACAATAAGTCGTTAGTGCCTTGATTGTCTCTAGTGTTCATGTGCCCCATCATCTGACTATTGTTAGGGCCCTGATTCACACCTTTTGCTCACAGGGGCTGAGTCACATGTGCAATAACAGCATTGTAGGAGGGGACAACTGGACACAAAGGCCTCCACCCCTGTTTAATGTTGGACAATTTTTCTTCACAAAAATGGCTTCCTTTACTCCTCTCTCAAACCAATGTTCCTCTCTATCAAGGATGAGAA
>JARVJO010000186.1:15743087-15766569 GCA_031762555.1 Cynodonichthys magdalenae | reverse complement strand
TGCACTGACCATGCTCTCTATAGAGAAGAATCTTGTTAAAACATCCCTGACTTTAACCAGAGTCATGAAGAAATTTGATCTCAGTTACAGAAGGACACAATTTATGTACAAGAAATAAAACACTACATGACATTGTAATGCTGTTTTATTTTCATTTGTTTAATAAATACACTGACGTGATACAACTTAGTACATGTTTGATTGATTGATTTTTGAGATATGTCTATTTTGGAGTTGTAGCCCTCCCTTGAGAAAAATCCACCAGCCGCCACTGTATATAATTTTTTCTTTCAAAACATGAAAGGCAACTAGGTTCCTTCAAGAAAGGATAGGTCTTTATTTTAAATTTGTATTCAAAAGCAACAAAAATGACTCAATGTCCATTAGCCTGACCTTCAGTGCAAGAGATGCCCTTAAAAAAAAACATATTCTTGAGATATTTTTTTGGGCGCTTTGAACCTCACACACCAAATTTCTACCCCATTATTTTTGCGGTTTGCACGTCTCATCCCTTTTTTATACCTGTTGGTGATTTTCTTCAAAAGCAGAAATTTAAATCTTTCACAACCTTTCTGTGTAATTCTGTCAGGCGGCCTTGGCCTGTACATTCACTCTCACACACACACATGCACACACCCCTTCTTTCCCTTTAGGATAGCATCCGCTGGATGAAAGGTGCACCACCACCACCACCTCCCCTCACCCTTCGTCTCCCTCCTCTCGCTCAGTTGTCAAACATCAAAAAGAAGGGTGCTGTTTCCAAAAAGACTCACCCAGGGCTTTGAGAGGAGGGGCTGGTTTTTCTTCTTCCTTTTTTTTTTTTTTAGTGAGTGGGAATAAGGGTGATAAATAGTAAAAACAGAACATGGCTGATATTCTGGCTGCGAGCCTGGTGCCTTATTCATGACCCACGCAGTCTCCACGTGTGCGCCGGGTGAGGACGGGGTTTCACTGATTAGTGTGAGGATGTTCTAAAGAAAGAGAGAAGGTGCCAAGCCACTGCCTTAAGCAAAGTTACACCGAAAGGAGAGGAGTGTGTGTCGATGCAGTGAGACTGTGCACTGGTGCAATGATTAAGTCATTTCTTAGGCTTGCCTTTGAGTGTCTCGTCTTTGATGCCGTTAAAAAAGCCACTCCCACACAGACATCATTAAGGAACAGAGGAATTGTCTCTCCAAGTTGCATGAAAAAAGGGTGAAGCGGCAGATGATGATGTGGCACTCGGAGGTGTCAAACAACTCATCCACAAAGACCAATTTGTATCGTAATGCTGACATTTACTTGTCTTTGTTTTGGTGCACTAACGGGTCTGTTTACCATATTTGGTTAGCTAACAGCTCACCTACTGAAGACAAACTTTACATTAAGCATTTCATGAGGGAATGCATATCGCCCACCACCTTTCATGCCATATTATGACCATTTTATATAGAGAATGTAGCATTTTTTTTTATTGTCAGTTCTTAAAAGTAACACAATTTTCAGTCAGATGCTCAGACAAAATGTTGTGAATGACTCACCTACTACCCTGCCAAATTCTAGCTCAGTATCTAAACTGACTGAGCTATACCTATTTTTATTTTTACGAGAGTCAGTTAGTTGTGGCAGCAATCTTAAACCAAGTTGACACCAAAAGGTAATTGGATTTAGATATGAATCTACTGATTATTGGTGCTGGATGTTGTGGAGGACTGGGACAACACGTGGAGTAACAGACCAGGGTGGTGGTTCTCATTTTTTAAAAAGGAGGATCGATTAGTGTGATCCAACTATCGTGGGATTCTATAAAAGCAATTTAGGTTGATTGGTTCGCAGAACACAAGTAAGACAGAAGCCCTTTGGAGGCAAGCAGTGAAAGAAAAACTGAGAAGAGGATGCGCTTGAATTCATAAGAAAGTTCAAAGAAAAACAGCTGCAATAGCAAAAACACCAAGAGATCAATGCAAACATGAGGAAACAGATGCTCATTGAACATATGTGTACTCTCAGGGATTGGGTGTAGAAAAAGAGGAAAAACTATTTGCAGCATTATTTATAATAAAACCTAAAAATCTTATTTAATAGATTCAATGCAAAAGCTTTGGAAGCAGAAGTACAGACAGCAGTGGAGGAGGAGAGGCCAAAAAATGTATTTTATTCATATTTTCAAGTTTACCTTCAACTTCAAGTTAAAAAGTTTTTCTATTAAAGCATTTCTTAAATTCAGTATAATTGTATTGGCTCCATGAGCCACCCCAATCATTTTTTAGTTTCTTTTCCATCTGTTCTTTTTTAAATTTCTACATTTATGAGACCGTCGTGAGAGAATTCACCTTGACAGGCTCCAACTTTACTCTTGGGGCCAAGACACAAATATTTTAGTAATTAAACATTCTTAACTAATAGAGTGTCACAGTTTGTGTCTGATTGTGTAATCTCTTCTGTGAATGTTTTTGATTACTTGTCGTGGTTCTGTCTCCTGGTTTTCCTGCCTGTCTCTTCTCTGGCCTCGCCCATGCTCACCTGTTCCTCATGTGTCTCCCCCAGGCATTTCTTCTTCTATCCTTGTTAGTTCCTTTTTAAACTGTGTCTCCTGTTTTCAGTGTTTTGTTTTCACCTTATGTTTGCTGCTCATGTCAGTTCCTGTTTAGTCATTCTCGTAAGTACTTTTTGCTGCCTTGGCAGCCTTTTCCTTTGCTTAATAAAGATTTATTGAAAGTACTCAGATCTTCAGAGTTTGTAAGTCTCCACTTGGGGTTCGATTTTAAAAGCCAAACATGATGTACGGTTGTATAGATTTAAGTGCAATAAAAATTAATATTGAATGTTTCTATTTATTGACCTGTAACTGTTTAAAAGTGAACATTGTGTTCTGTCTGTGAAGCCATAAGATCCTGTGTTATGGATGTTGCCATACTGTAAATTTGAAGCCAATGTCTGTTCACTAGAGATGTATGGGTTTTAAGCTCCGCCCACACTCTCACAATGTATATTTAAACAGCAAGCTAAGCTAGGCAGTAAATGCCTGAATTGGTATTAGTTTTATGCTTATGAACACGCTGACTGTGAACATCTCCAGACAGCATGTAACATCACCAAAACTAATTGATATGACAGAATATGTACATCTCTGCCGATAGTAGCAACACGTTCCTGATAATTTCTCTCCATTGTCCTGGGATGTGTATCCCTGAGAGTTTGTGACTTCTACTTCCTGTTTACTACAGCCATGCGTCTGATGTAATTACACTTTGTGTAGCCTGGGTGATTTGCTTCAAGCCAGTTGATGGAAACAAGTCTGATTTTTCTTTTTTTCCTTCTTGCGAAATTAAAAAAATTCGCTCAAAATTCAAATTAAAATTGGATGGAAACACACTCATTGAAACATTTTAGTTAAGTTTATAGCACAGCCCATTTTTGGAATATCAGCCAATCGGTGACTAGATGCTAATTTGCATCAATGAGAGCATGTTCACAGATCATTTACATCATTAAACCTCCAGATATTCTTTAGATTATGTGATTTATTACAAAGATTTAGTGTGAAAAACCTCATCTTCCACAATTAACACTGAGTGTGCAACTAAAATGATGATTAGGATGCTTTCTAATGACCACAGAAGTTCTTACAACTCCAAAATTACATTTCTCTCTTGCAGATCATCAGATGTGTTTGTTTGTCTTTCTTCATACTTTCCAAGATGTAAAATAAAAACAACAAAAAACTCTTAAGTCTGACAATGTTGGTTTTTTTGATGGCGTCAAAATGAAAGACTGCTGAACTGACAGACACAAAGGGGCTTTTTGGGATTTCTTGCAACTGCAGGAAGCAGCCTCTCCCTCAAAATTTGCCACTTGACAGTGATGGAGTGTCTGTCTGATTCAATGATGTGTTAGTCCTGCTCGTGCGCACCAACGAGCGCACTCCACAAACACAAGTGGGGAGTGTGTTCAAAGACTCTCACCAGCCTCTCTGACAACATCATTAGTGTGTTTCTGTCTTTGTGTATTACGTCTTCTGTCTTGGTGCCCCCCCCTACTCTTTCTCTTCTCTGATTTTCTTTTCTTGACGGGACTCACGAGCAAACAGGTGGAAAACGACTGACAGACATCATACATTGCCTGTGTTACGTCTCAGGAGAAGATCAATGTTCCTCAGTGGTGATATGCGCAGCTACAAGGCAACAACGAGGAAAGCATGGGTTGCTTTTTTTTTCTGTAAGAGCTGAAGTCAATCTGAAGTTTGTGCACACGGTTTACAGTATTTCTCCTAGTGGAGCTCACTATATTCATCTGGGAGGCAGCATCTGCAGGAAGAGTCGCTTTCATTCAATTATATTTTTGCCACATTTACGTGTGATGCTGGCAATTTGAGCTCCTCAATTACTGGATGTGCACAAAAAACAATTTATATGTCACTCATGCACCTCTTAACCTCGTTTGGATGCAGCTGCTATCAAATCCCATGTTATTATCTCTTTTTTTTTTTAAATCAAGCTGGGCTTGTTTTCCTGTTGAAATAAAAGAGACAAATGAAAAAATCCAATTTCTTGCGCTGTGATTTTAGATAAATGAAAAGCAAAAAATGATTACAAGTTGCAGCATTGCTTTGGCAGCTGATGAGCACTCTTGGCCTCTGACAACTCGACGAGACAAATGGGATTCAGCAAAATAATAGTTAAAGCAACAATGTAGATTTTTTAAAGTAGGGTTCTCTAGTAGAGATTATGAACAATATTTTACAAGGTGTAGACAGCTTATTGAACAACCTCAGTTTGGAGAAAGAGTTGATTTCAGACCAAACTGATGAGCGAACAGTTATTCTATTCAATTCAAAAACACTAAATTAATTCTGAAGGGAAATTACGTATTTGCAACACATGTGAAGCACATGTTTACTTTGTGGTTCTGGAACACAAACCACATTTAAAAATAACATTTTCACATTGTAAATATATTAAATTCACATGCAACATTTATGAAATCCATCTGTAACACATATTTTGAACATACGTCTGAAAATAATAGCAGTTGTTAGCAGATTTGAAGTTGGCAAAAATAATTTAGCGGAAGCCAATTCATCCGCTCACAGTTTTCAAAGTTAGTGAAAAAGCAAATCCTTTAAATTATTAATTTGTTCGGATATTAGCCGTTAGCTGATTAGCAGAACCATAGATGTGTTCAAATTCAGGGGCTGCATCCTTTCAAGGGTTCCAGCCTACCCAGTGTAGGTGGGCCGGGTCCTTTGTCGACAGCAAAAACAGGAAAAACTTGGCTGTGAATTTAGAGGGTCTAGCATTCAGCTTTATTCCCGCCACTTACCCCAGCGTATATCCTGTCACCTAGCAATCATGATGATGCTAAATAGAAACAAAAAATAAATCAAAAGTAGCAAAACATATTAATAACATATTAACATATAATAACATATTAATATTATTAATTGTATAAAATAACAATTAGTAAAACTGCCATAAGAGCTTGTTTTTTCACCATATAAGCTTGTTTGATTTTTGACAAGAATAATATTAAAAAACATGTCTATATCAATGACAAAAGTCTAACAACACAACCACTTTAAACTTTGAATTTTTATACCGCCAGATTTTTATTCAAAACTATTTCTTTCTCTCACTTCCATTACAAGCAAAAAAAAATCTTTGTTGGCCTGCAATGCATCTTGGGACAGGCTGGGCTGAGAAGGAGCCACCGACCCATCCCACAAATCAGAGAAAAAGGAGGACACATTTGTGGGCCACAATTGGAGGAGTCTTTAAATTTGGACAGCGTTGTGCACAGTAATGTAAGCGGCCAACAAATTTGGCCTTCGAAGGATGCAGTCCCTGAATTTGGACACAGCCAATGTCCACCTCTGTCTGCCACGATCCACTTTAGTCCTGGATGTTTGTGTTTTCCACCTGCAAGTAGACAGGGTTTGCATTACAATGTAATTTAATGCTTGTATCCACATGAGAGGAATCTGACAAGAACTAACAAACACGGAAATCAAGAGAAGAGTGACACAACAAAAGGGTGCAGAAGAGAGGAAAAAAAGGTGAAGAAAGACAAGGAGGTAAAAATTGTGCTCTTCACTTCTGGGCCTTGTGCACCCGTTCTCTCCACATGAGAGGGGGAGCCTCTGATGAGGTGTTGATTGCCTGTGGGCACAAGTGGTTTCTCCAAACACTCCGAAAGTGGCCTATCCTCTGATTAGATTCAAGTGTTATAACAGCAAATAGGCCCAGACTCTCAACCATACATTACAGCGTTGAGATAGACCTTGAGGCGAGAGCTTTCATTAAAACAGTGTCTCGTACAAGATTTGCTCGGATCCAAAGGTTATTCTCAGAATGGTACGAGGAGGGACAAGCATGTCGAAAGAAGACATCTGTTTGGCTCTGTTCTATTAGAGTCACAACAGTGTTTTTAAAGTGCTTCAGGTTTGTCACAAAGCAGTGATTGGTCACTTTTAACCATGCGTGTTAGGGATTAAACAGCAGCACTTCAGTGTGTTGTAAGGACTGAGGACTTTCAGTATTGTGTTTTAATTCTTTGTTAGGTTTCAGAATAAAACAGCTTTGTTTTTCAGCGTGCTTCTTAGATAGATTGCAGGTAGGACGTGAGGTATATGGAATCACAACTAGAGAAATATTTTTTATTATTTTATCTTTTATTACCCTTTATTTACCAGGCAATTCCCATGGAGATCACGGATTTCTTTTGTAAAGGTCTGTAGGAGGAAACTGGAGTACCTAAAGAAAGCCAAAGCAAACACGAGGAGAACATGCAAACTCCATACAGAAAGAACCCTGGTCAGAACAAAGGGATGAACCCAGAACCTTCTTCCAGTGAGGCTTCAGTGCTAACCACTGATCTACTGTGCTGCCATGTAAGGCCTTGCCAAAAACAGGAGGCATTCCTGACTTATTGTGACGACTGAATTACTCAAGTGTTACCCTCATCGCAAAGCCCCTATTGACCAAACTTATGACTTGGTTCAAACACAAGTCGTAAATGTTCTTTACACAGTGTATGCTTTTTGGACTTGCAGACTTTGCATGTGCAAGACCAAAATCTCATATAACATTCAAAATGCAAAATCATTCATCACTCACATTCATTTCACTTTTCTTCTCCTGATAGAATAATTTTTTCTTTCTTTCAATTTTTCATTTTCCTAAAGCCTTGACTTCCCAGGAGGCAGATTTTGTATTTGAATGTTTGCCCTTGTTCTAAGCAGGTTAGGTTTCCATGTCAACAAATAACCTAGCTAAAAAAGCCCAGAGTTAAACCTGAAGTTTTCTCAGATTACTGTCAAAGAAAAAAAAAAACAAACCCTGCTGATGTAAAAGGTGATGGCTATGGCAGGTACTTGTGTATCAACATGCCACCAACACACAAACACATAGTCTGACATGTGCCTGTAACTATGGATGAGCTCATTCACACACACACATATGCACTGTCTGGGACACACACAGACGAGACATGAATATTTAACAGACTTTAGTCTGCATGTGTTCCATATGTGTCACCATGAGAGTCTCAAGAGCTGGTTGTAGGGTAGGGGGCTGATGAGCAGTGTGTGTGTGTATGTGTGTGTGCTCCAAGTGGCCACCTTCATATATCATGTATCCTTCTTTGCCAAGAGCACTGCTTCTGTCAAGTGTGTGTGATGAGCACCCACAAGACCTCTCTGCACTTCACCTCCTCGTGTTTGTTGCTGAGAAGAGAAAGAAGAGGAAACGTCATTTGCTGCAATAGAAAGCAGGTCAGTGGAGTAGGTTGGACTCAGTGTGTGTGTGTGTGTGTGTTCAGACTCTTAGATTAGTGAAGTTATACAAAGTTTTAGACATAAAAAGGCAATATGTATTTATTTCCTGATTAGTGCTTTTTAGCAACCATAACCAGTTTGCTATTGACCACTAAACTGAAAGATGGGGGGTCAGGCAAACAGACAGGTTGTTCCTTTGTCTGTTTACATGAACCGGTAGACAAATTTCAATCAAACTTCCAGAAAGTAATATGGAATAGGTAGTTAGGACTGATTCATTTTTAAAGTTAGTTAAACTTATTCAAGATGATCACCATGACAAACACAAAAATGCTCAGTCATTTTTTTACTGATAATGAGCTCAAATTTTGTGTGGGAGTAGCTAAAACTCATCTCCATCATACCCACATAATAAATTGTCTCTGGTACACACCTGTCTAGGCTGTGGGCACACTCTGTGCCCTGCGAACACATTGCACTGCATCTTAGGCAACGTCTGTTGGAGACATCCAATACATCACGAGCCACTGAACCTACTTTGATCAAAGTCTAAGAAAAAAAACGAATGATAGGATGTTCGTCTACAAGTGATTATCTTTTAGCCAGCTTGGTGATGGCTGCCACAGCTAATCGACACCAGCTAACAAAAAAATCGTAATAAGTCCATCAGTTCGCTGGATATTTTTCTAAGGTTTGAAGTAGGAGTATCTGAGAGTCACCCCCAACACATACAGTAGTATGAGACCAAACAAATTGTATAAGGAAGGTCTTTGGTTATTTCTTGGCCTGCAAAGCAAGGTAAGCGTTAGGCTGTGCTTTTCTTCAAAGAATGGTAGTTTCTGTTACTGTGTTTTATTCAAAAACTCTGGGAGCTTCTATAAATAATAAAGCAATCTCCAAATATCTATCCACAAAGATGACATAAAGGTTTAGAGTATCGTGACTGAGAATGAAAGCTAAACATGTCTGTATTTTAAATGTTTTCTAAGCAATAAATCCAAAACTACAGCTATGAGGAAATGGGAAACGTGTCCAAAAATGAAACTTGATTTAGAGCCCCCCACTGAGCAGATATGAAACACCCTTCTTTTAACCCGGGCCATAAATTGGTCTCACTATAGTAGTGATCTCTAGCGAGACCAGAATAAAATGCAGTTGTGGTGCTGAGGCAGAGTAAAGGGTTAATGACCACTTGTGATTCCTTGCTTTCTGCAACACTGCACCGTGGGCAAACGAGACCCCCTGCGGAGTCTGACAGTAGCTCGCAGCGCTTCATCACCTCATGTCCACCTGCAGGGTGATGTCTGCCACTTGTGATGTTATGAGGTGTTAGCTCAGGAAACCACAAGGCTCCAAATCCTTAAACGTCTCACTGATCTGAGTGTTTCTGAAGTGATGATGACGAAATAAAAGAACCACTGCTAGAAAATAGAATGGATTAGATTTAAAAAATAAAAATAAAAAAGTACTTATGTGTATACATACTCATGTATATTTCTGTAAATTCTCACTCATACAAAAATAAAAAGACGAAGCAACCGGATATCTGTACTGTAGCTGAAAACGTGTGGAGTTACAAGATTTCAATTGTACAAAGTTAATATCAATATTGTTAATACTTGGATTGATGTGCTTGCTTTAACACTTGGCCCATATACTGCAAAGAATGATGTCCCTTTCATAGCCAAGATGTGGTTTGCCATAGGTGGTCTATGCATGGGCCAGCACCACATAAATCAAACCACAACTGGGCCAGTTGTGGCATGCCTTCTTAAAAGCGGTGTCATCATTGTCAGACCTAGGGCTTGTTTCACGAAAGTCAGATTTAGGCTGAGCTTGAACAAGTCCTGAACTTGTAAACTTATTAGTTGCTCAAACATCAAGTCATGCTTAAACAGGGTGGCTCATTTAAGACACGTTGCTGTATTTTAATCTAATATGAATGTGCGTTCATGGTTTGTTTACTAGACCCACTGGATGGATCACCGATTTCCTGTCATGTGCAACAAGGCACATGAGTATTTCAACCCACCAATGTATCATGGATCATATGAAGAAACAAAAAGAAACACTGCTGTTGTCATTAAGCAGAGAGAGCGAGGGTGTGAAATTATAGCAGACAATTGAATGCTTAAATAATTTCAAAAGTATAAACTTTTTGTGCCACTGAAACTGTTTCCAAGTTATCTCAAAAGGAACACAACAACCAGCTGATTACTTGGCCTTAAAGTGATTGCTGGAAGTTCAGGAGATGAATGCGGGACCGATCAGCTCAGCTGCAGAGAGGGACCCCTAATTTACTTTAGATGCGTTTGACCTCTACAGCAAATACACAACCGTTACAATGAATAGGAGTATTTACACTGGCTCCGCATGGCGGCGGTGAGTGGACAGCGATCTGCCAAAATTAGATCCAATCCTATTTTTGCCGGGTGCTCTCTGTGCATGCGTGGGTTTCTAATTATGACTGAAAGAGTGAATAGTTGTTTGTCTCTATGTGTCCCTGTGATGGACTTGCAACCTGTTCCGGGCGTACCCCACCTCTCGCACTGTGCTGCCCCTTTAGGTACAACCCGCAAGCAGAACTTTTTACCCCCCTCATACCACAACGGAAATGTGTGATTGGTCTGAAGTTCGTGTGCGTGTTTGTTTGTGCTGAAAGTGCTCAGACGCTGCATTTAACACCACTCAGTTAAAAAAAAAAATGACTCACTTCCAGAGCCGACTAGTGTACCAGGAACCAGACAGTAGCTGTGTTTCCATCCAATTTGAATTTGAACTTTGAGCGAATTTTTTAAATTTCGCAAAAATAAAATAAATAATAAATGCAACTCAAGACATGTTTCCATCAACTGGCTTGATGCGAATCAACCAGGCTACACAAAGTGTAATTACTTCCGATGCATGTCTGTAGTAAACAGGAAGTAGGAGTCACAAACTCGCAGTGATACACATCCCAGAACAATAGAGAGAAATTATCAGGAACGTGTTTCTACTATCAGGAAAGTTGTACTTATTCTGTCATATCAACTAGTTTTGGTGATGTTACAGCTATCTGGAGACGTAGAAAATGAAATGCAATTCTCTTCATGTTACGGGAATAACTGAGAAGACGCTGAGAGCAGGAGGAGGGTCCAGCTGCAGTCCGGTACCAGACAGACAGCAGGAACAGCTGATCTACATGTGAGGTAAATGTTCGCTACATCAGAACTTATTCAACAAATGTGTTTCCATCTCTCCTTTTGCGCATTAACTATTTTTTAAAAAACCCAAAAACCACCTCAAGCGAGTGTATAAACTATTTTGCGCATTAGAGGATGTTTTTCGAATCAGGCCATTTCTATTCACCTTTTCTAATGCGAAACTTCAAAATGCAAATTAACAAATGTTGATGGAAACACAGTTATTTAGTGTTACTTGAAAAACTCATGAATGGATATAAAACAGATATTTTGCATGGAGGAATCTGACTGATAAAAACTGTGGAGCTTTCACCGTGACCAAATGTGGATAAATAACATTGGTGTGTGACTCTGGGGCTATGAAAGGTGTGTGCGAAAATGAACGCCGAACAACCACGTGACTGGGCGTAAACCGATCAGCATTGGAACGAGTATGTTTCAAGGCTGGGTTATAGTCATGCTTTGCTGCGCGCACACTCTCGCCGGCAGTGGAGGTGTTTATACTTGGCATTTACGTTGTTGTAGATTTGTCCAAAATGACACGTGGAAGTACACATTTGAAACTGTTGTAAGTAGGAGAGCAAATGCTTGACAGACAAACAAGCTCTCTGAATGGTGTGCGGCGCGCGCAGCGTTTGCAGAGTTTCACAATTTCGGAGGTGCACGACCACACGACAGGACATCACGTGAGGCAAAAGCGCAGGGGCGGGGACAGCAAGATTGCGCCCCTCACGCCTGGCGCGACGCTTCACACATAAACCTAGCTTCAGGCTTTAAGCACCACCATCCACCATAGACATATGTAAACCAGATGCCGCTTTCGTGCTCATATCACATTTGGTCTGAATGCAACATCAGAGTCATGATGCATGTTTTCTTCGGTGTACATTTCAAACTGCGATCTAAAGCTTGTCGTTAACATCAGTTGGTTCAAACAGTTTTTGCCCAGTGGGATAGACAGGCACAAAGTCAGGCTGTAAGCGCAGTTTGGGTTTGTGTAGTCCTCACAAAGATAGCAAGATACATGTGTGTGTCCCTCTCCCTCTGTGTTCCTTTGACAGTTTCCTTTATGCCTGTTGCTGTTTTTGCATAAAAATGCTGGGATATTAAGGATGTATTCACACCTGACACGATTGGTTCACTTTAAACGGCCCAGAGTTCGTTACCCCTGTTGGTCCGGACCTTTTATGCAGGTGTGAATACGGTCATGTGAACCCTGGTGTGGATCAAACAACCAAACCGAGACCCGTTTTTCCAGTTTTTTTAAAAAGGCAAGAAGTAGAAAGTTGTTATTCTTATTTCATTTTTGCTTGTTTGCTTTCCGGATTGTTATTGTTAAAAAAAAAAATACTATCCAGATAAATTGCGCTCCAAGTGACACAAAACATGTCACACTGGTAGGACACTAACACTTTAATATGACATTATAATCATCTCGGCCTTTAGAAAAAGGTTTTTTTGGAGAGGTCACCTCCCAATAAATGTCAATATGGAAAATCTAACTGCTCATTTTTAGTCAATACTTTTACTTTTCATACTTAAGTATATTTTATTTCAGAAATTTACTTTTGATAGTTATGTACAAAAAATATCAGATACTTTAAGACTTTTACTCAAGTAATGTTTTTAGAGGAGACTTTTACCAAAGCAATTTTATGGTAAGATACTTGTATTTTTACAAGTATCACTTTGTGGTACTTTATACAACACAACACAATGACCATCATCTGTGTGGCTTTGTTTATAAATTATAATCTGCTTGCAAAAAGCACAATGTAAATTCAAACAGCACCAAGTAAGTAAAATAAAGTCCACTATTTGGTCCAGACCAAACAAGTGGACCAAAGGACTTTCCTGGTGTAAATACACCCTAAAACACAGTCATTTTATTTTAGGTAGAAAATATATTATTCTGATTAATATTCAAATCAAACAGAATATGTAGCACTAGATAAAAAAAATGGCTGAAAAAGGAAATTCCTGTGTGGCAGCACTTCACTCAGACTAAACCAGACAAGGTTCAGTTAATAAATGTTTCTTTTTAGTTTAAATTGAGACTTGTGTAACATTTTTTTATCATTGCTATCTTTATCATGTTAATGGAGGAAGAAAAAACCATATCAGCTCAAGAATTCTCAAAAAAATCAGCTGCATGTATCGGTGTATCGGTTAGACTAATGTCAAAATAGTCAGTATCAGCCTCCAAAATCCAGTATCGGTAGATCTCTAGTCTGAATCTTCTCAAATTAGGTGAAATAATCTGCCAGTGCAGTAAGACAATTTAACAAGGCAAGACTTCTTGAAACAAAGAAAAAATCCCAGGCCAACAACATTAATAATCTAACATATTCTGCTCTTGCCGAGAACATCAGTCTCAAAACAAGATCAGAAATACTTTTTGGCTGATATAAGATTGTCTTAGTTTGATGGACGAGTTTTTTAATCCAGGATTACACCAAAATCCTGGCTTACTTCCTTATCCTTGTTTTGTGAAACGGAACCCCTGGCCCAAATTTGGTTGACAAGCTACTTTTCATGCCAGCAGTGCCAGCTTGACATCAGATGTGGCCCACACCTTTCTGCGATGTGGGAAAGCTCTGTCTTGATTGTTTTTGTTTACTGCAGGGAAGCAACTTAAACGAAAGAAGTTGCCTCAGTTTTTTGTTGACACTGCCAGAAGGCCACATAGCGCTGCACACTTACCCAAATAGAATAAAACTTCCATTTTAAAAATGTTTGTGTATATAAAGAATTATAAACCAACAGAGTGCAGTAACAACATATTTCATGCCCAAATGCATGGCTCCTGTATACCTGAAAAGATATTCCCTGTGTTTGTTTACTTCATTACGTGTCACCAAATATGAATACAAAACATTTGAAGCAAAAAAGAAAAAAAACACACTTACTTATGCTACAAAAGATATACATATAGTTTTTTGGGGGGGCTGATATTGGTGGGACAGACAGAAGTCACCTGCGGGCCACATACTGCAGTTGTTCATCCCTGGGCAACTGTAAAAAGTGTAATTTTTCTTTTAAGGGTAGCGCCTTGCACGGCTGCTGGACCCGGGGTACCTGTTCTCCCAGTCTGTTGTGTTTTGTCTATATCTCTTGAACGGGTTGTTCCAAACTGTAATTTCCCTTCATGGGATCAATAAAGTATAAAGTATCATTCAATTATATTCATCAATATAATTAGTGAAAATTAAATGAAATGAAAATGGAATAAGTGTGAGAGCAAAACATGGGTTACTTCCTGGGGTTTCGTCTTCAAATATAATTATTTGTTTTACTTTTTGGTTAAACTGCAAAACTCAAAACCAAAATAAAATGCTTCTCCCTAAATTTGTTATTTTTCACCCTAAATAGATTGTCCGGAAAAAAACGTTTGATTTTGTGTTTGTGTGGCTAAAATTCCTGTATGATTTTATTTTTTTCCCCTTTCAAGTGTTGGTGACTGACTACTTTCTGGTCACAACAGAGGAGGAGCTTATTGCTTCCTGTGAAGCAAACATGTAATTTGAACATATCACAGCCTCATCTTTAAAAAAAAAATAGTAATGTCATGTTAAGAGGTTTTGCTCTTATTATGCATTTCTGAGCAAAGGGCTCTCGTGTTTCGGCAACGTGCAGCTGAGACCCATGTTTTTCCAGCTCAAGGACAGCAGAGGGGAAACAAAGAGAACTGGATTACAGTGATTGATTTGATTGCACATGATTTAGACTCAGATGAAGAGAAAAGTCTGTTCGACTGTTAAAGCTGCCTGCAGTCTGCTGGAAGAACACAAACCTGAGATAAAAAAACTCCAAAGATTAATGATTAAACAGTGCTTATGTTACACATCTAGGTGTATATGATCCCTGTTTTTCAGCACATTTATCCACAGCCGAAGAGCTTTAGCCCATGTCTGGTTGACACATACATGGATCATGGCATTTCAAGATATTACATAAAACTTCTATTCTTAGCTTTCAGGTATTGATGTAAAAATATAACACCGATAAGCTTTCTTTGTTTTTCTATTTCAGAACGAGGTCTGCCTGTAGGGTGGGCGGAGTCCCCTGGTGAGCAGAGCTGAGCGGAGTGACCACCCTGTTTCCAGCTGGTTACAAGATATTCCCAGACAGACAGTGTCATATGTCTATAGCAAATTGTCAGCTCAAAATGTTATGTCCTCCCTGGGAATGAAAACTTGGAGGGAAGATTTATCTGCTCAGGGCAAAAACCTGCCTGGAGAAAAATTTGGCATTGTCATATTTATACACTTGTGAAATGTTGTCACTGAGCATACTGGATAATGATTATTAGACACAAAACAGGCACTGCATCAGACCCCCATTGCTCGTTCTGCTCCCCGGGGACTCTGGGTTCTCTGCATCGATGTTTGGAAATGTCAGGAGGTTCAGGATCCTTGGGTCAAAGTAATTTGTTGTCTTTCTGAAGCAACTGGAGTTCCTCTCCGTGTGTACCCTGCTGTGCATTTATTAAATGATTTACAACTATCTGTAAAGAAAGAAAACTTGTAGAATTTGGTTGTCTGACCGTAATGAAGAAAATTAGAGCTTAGAAGTGGAAGCCTCCCAATGACTCCTCTTTTGTTCACTGGCTATGGTTGTATACGGACATTGCACACTTGAAACAGCAAGGATTAATATTGCAACTTCAAATACCATTGCATCTTGGGTAATAAAAAATGACTAATTTCTGAGTAGAGCTGTTAGTAGGACTGTCAGGATGGTGGGCACTAGTAAGGGGTGGGAGGGACTGTTTTCTGGGGTTAAAACAAATAGTTGGTATGTAAGTTGTTGTGGTAGATCTGTGTCATTGTGGCCTTAAAATCATCTGCCTGTGAGTTTGAGCCTTGTTTAAGGCTTCAGTACTGGGGACTAGTGCATATTTTCCAGGCACATATGTGGTAAATGGCCTGAACTTACAAGTCCCTCCGGACCCCGAAGGTGCTTTACACTACAGTCACTCACCCAGTCACACACTGATGATGGCAAACTACACTGTAGCCACGGCTGCCCTGGGGCACACTGACAGAGGCGGGGCTGCCATGCACCAGCGCCACCGGACCCTCTGACCACCATCAGTAGGCAAGGCGGGTGAAGTGTCTTGCCCAAGGACACAACGACTGAGACAGCTGGAGCGGGGGATCGAACCGGTGACCTTCCAGTTCCAGGACGACTCACCTGACCACTCCGCCACAGCCGCCCATACCATATTGAACATAGTTCAATTCTATTTCACAATCAAGTCACTATTTTACCTTCAGTTGTTCTGAAAATGTATATAATAAAAATAATAATAATTTTGCATCATAGCCTGTCTAAAAGCTTTAAAATAGGTCTCTTTCTCTTTAAGAACCTCCTACCATTTCAGACACTCCCTCTTTAGCACGTCATCACAGCAATGCTTCTTGCTGTTTACAACCTTTCGAAGGAGTATTTTATTTTGCTGTTAAAAAAGAAGCAACATTATATAATATTGGTTTTGGAAAATGGCAGCTAAGGATACAGTTAAGCCTTACTCAAATGATCCCACTTCAGACCTGGAAAGTAGGTCTTCTGAAAAACCGGAGCGAGTCCGGATGTCCAGAAACATTTCAACATGTCAATATAGCTTCCAGTCATTCTCTCATCAGAGTCTCATCAGAGTTAATGTACTTTTTGCGAATAAACTGTAAATAGAGATCATTATGACACTACAGTATGTTTTGTAGTATTACAAGCTCAACAGATGTGCTGTTCCACCAGGTGTTTGCTAATTGATGCTGCTGCTAGTCTGGTGGAGTTGTGGGGGGGAGGGGTGCTCTGTGGGGTGGGATCTCACCTGGGGACTAAGCTCCAGGGAGGAGAGATGTTGAAATAGGCGGTGCTTTGTACCAGCAAGGGTTTAGGCAGCTGGAATTTCTCAAACATGAATGAGTCAAAGCAACACTCTGGGTATGTTTTTGATGAGGGAATGACATTATAACATAATATAAAGCTAAAAAAAAAATACATTTTGCATAATACCCCCTCTTTAAGATGCATAGTTTTCCAGATTTAATTTTACTTTTATATTTAGAATTACTTCACTGGACATCTTCACACAACTTAATTTGGTCAATCTGGAGTTTTATTGCTCTAATTTAAATTAGAAATCCAGTTAAGAAAACTGTGTATGTTTATCCACAATCAAATAAAAAATACTTTCGATTGGGTGCAAGAGATGTTTCTATAATTTATTATTAGATGGATATTAATATTGGACCACACTGTTTTTTACAAGACATAACCTACAGAGAAGGAGGAAAAAAAGATGACAACTTGGTGCACAAATAAATGATTAAAAAGTTAATGTCTATTTTTTTACACAGAAAATGTGCAGCAAATTGTAACATTTGTGTAGATATTTAATCAGAAAATGAGAATCTGCCCTACTAATATTTATGCTCAGGACCCACTACTGGCCCTAACTAAGACATGTTTTTGTCTTTTTTTGTCCTGCTTGCAGTAAAAGTCTCCCCACCAGCCTAAATGTTGATTTAATCAGTGTGTAACATGCTAATGCAGACCCAGAGGGGGGAGCAACTTTCACTACATGTCAGATATAAGACAGAAACCATAATGCGATACACTGCCCTCATCCACTGGCTTTCGCTTCACCGTTTGCGAGCTTCTGTTACACAGCAATCTATAAGTACTTATCCGCTAAGGAAATTAGCCGCTCCAGTGGCTGGAGAATGGAGAAATCATTGTGGAGTCTGATATGCTTCTGTGCGCCTGTTTAATTGTATTTCTAACAAATGTGCTCTCAAAGTAGGGGGCTCCAGACCTTTTCTCCATCCAGCTCCTCCACTTCCACTTTACTTAACCTGCAGGCACAAGCTAGCTGGGCACTGGGGCCACTCCGGCGCACCGCAGCCAACTTCATTACCGTGTGATTATGCCAAATCAGCAGAGGGGAGCGAGAGAATCAAAGCCACCACTGGAGATGAGTGAGTTGTACAGTAAGTGTCCCTGCCCTGCTAGATTGGTTAGGGAAAGATTAGAGAACTCGCTCCAAGAGATCAGATTCTCTTAGTTTGCCTCCCTGTTGGGCGCAAGAATGAGTTTCAGAGATGCTGAGGTCCATTCTTTGCAGTGGGGATAAAAAGAGGAGCAGGTTTGGTTAAGCTTCGGAAAAAAAAGGAGATCTTTAGTCTGATTGTCATGAAGAAATCTGGGATCCTTGCAGACAGCAGTGGGTTGAAACGCCATCATTTATATTCAAGGACAGCTGCTGCAAAGGAGTAGGTGTAAAATCAATGTGAAGGCTTTACCTCATCTCATCTTTACTTTTTTTTTTAAATGCACATTGCTCCCTGTTGCATACCTTGAGAAAGGCTAAAAGGAATGTTTTCATGAATTGGAACACAGGGACTACAAAATGGCAGGCCAACCAACGTTCAAAAACATAAATAAGAGCAGGCAAAGATGAACACGGCAGCTATTGGCGCCACAAAAAGATAACACAACTCTATTGAGGATGACTGAAGGGACGGAAAAGAGAGTTAAAAAAAAGTGGTCACGCTCGGCTTCCATTTGCCATGTAGCTGCCCCTATCTCTTCGCAGCACTGACCCTGTACACGTCTAGCTCGACGGCTTATCAGCGCTTCGCTCAGTCCCTCTGTCTTTCTCCCCTGGCGCCACGTGGAACGTGATGCTGGAAAACATAAACCCAGATGTAGGTTGAGTTGTGAAGCGGCACTATCAGCTTCGGACACAGAGCCCGCTGGCCTGCAGTCATCAAGCAGTCCAAGGTGTGATTTTAAAATTATGGACTACTCATTCCCTCGGGGACATCTGAACATATGCCCATATAATACACACACACACACGCGCACACACGCACACATACACACACACACACACTCACCCTTCCAAGTGCACATAGTTATGGGTTTGCTTGACTGAAGCCTTTAATTGAAGCAATATTACAGGTAAAGATCTCATTTATATGTATTTCTTTAGCCTAAAGCGAATGTGTGAACACACACACACACACACACACAAAGGCAACAATACTTATTGAGGTTGACGGGGGCCTTATCCCCTAAATCCAAATTTACATATATCACATCCGTTTGGTATTTCATCAAAACCATTACCTCCTCCCTCTCTCATGCAAATAACCCCAGCAGTGGCTTTAGTGACTGAACTGATGGTGGAGGAGTTTATGTGACACTTTGGACTATTTGCAAATAAAATAAAAACATATTTAAGTAAAATCAAGCTTAGTGCAGGATTGCATTATATTTCAGTTAGATTTATTAATTCAAATCCCATTGAGATCAAAGATCTCTTTTTCAAATGAGACCTGAAGGCAGTGTAAACATGCACATATTGTGGGAAGAAACCAGAGTACCTGGAGAAAACCCATGCAAATGTGAGGAGAACATGCAAACGTCATACAGGAAGACCCCATGCACAACCTAGGGCTTGAACCCATAACCTTCTTGCTTTGAGTCAACAGTGCTAATCATTAATCCATCATACTGCCAAATATAAACTATGTCTTACGTGTTTCCCCAATAGAATAATAATATAAATACTAATACAAGACTATGAGAATAAAAACATACATGAAATATGTTGAAAAAAAACACAAGAACTCTGACAATAATATTTAGTACAATCTAAAGATGTCATAACATTGGTGTATGAGGACTTTAGCTGTATAAAGTTTGTGATTTCCAGCTACAGTAAATGTCTGAACTGGTTTGTATGATTGTACTTGAATGTACACACATAAACTTGCCACTATAAGATCAATTCCCCTTTTACCTAATCCTTACCCAATTTATATGACACTGTTAAAAAATATGAGCTGCTCTTTCAAGAACACCTCACAAATCTGAATATTATCTCCAATAAAAACACTAATATGCTCACTGCAACCAGTATAATGTCTAATACAGCAATATAATAAATTTAAGTTGGGTATTGTTGCCGATCTTATTTAAGCGTAAAACAGGTTTGCCAAAGTGTTTTGCAACCTAGATAGTTTTGTGAGAGGTGTACTCACTTTAGGTCTGCTTTAGTAAAGACATAACAACAATAAGTGATTGTACATCTACTTACCGTACTGATAGGGTATCCCATTGTATAGAGAAGTCATTTTACTACTGCTCTGTGATTTTGAATAAAAAGCTACAAAATGCTCTAAGCTCACACTAATGGTCTTTATTGCAGTGTCAAGGTTTGGCATGGCATGGATCGGCCTAATGTGGATTGTGGTCTGGCCAACTTCCAGCTTGATTTTTGGAACCCAAAACCTTGCAAGCTGACTTGTGTAGAATAGTTGACATTAGCAGACTGCATGCCATTGATTGGTTGTACACACAACTTGAAGTATATGATTGTAAAAAGCTAACATTAGCTACCATTAGCTTACCTCCTTATGATGTCATGCCCTTTTGCGTGATACTATTTTATGGCCCTGTACCCTCTCGTGTACCTTTCAGCTGAGTTTCTTGTAGGGGGACACAGTCTTATCTGGCTCTTTTACTTGTTTCTGACAAGAGAACACACAAGGAACATGAGTAGCATGAGCTCCATGCTTTCTATTATTCTGTGTCGGCAAAAAATGACATCACATGAGACTCGAATGTTCTTACTATGACAATTCTTCTTACATCAAAACTGAACTCAGTTGAAAGTAAAATCAATGAAAGCTGAGAAAGGCCA
This sequence comes from Cynodonichthys magdalenae, assembly GCA_031762555.1. NCBI lineage: Eukaryota > Metazoa > Chordata > Actinopteri > Cyprinodontiformes > Rivulidae > Cynodonichthys > Cynodonichthys magdalenae. The sequence continues at coordinate 15,745,916 of JARVJO010000186.1, read as the reverse complement.
ACCAAAGTCAGTAATAACTTTGATAATACAAAAGGACCGTAACAGTTGGAAACTGGCCTGAATCTTTTATTTTTTTGCTAGTTGGAATTAAAGACCCATTTTTCCTCCTCATGTTGATGCTTGAGTTGCTGTATCACCTTAGGTGGTTTGATTTTATAGGAAGAACTCCCTTCTGCGACAATGCAACTAATCAAACAACAATTAATCCTCTTTTGAATGATCACTGAGTCAGCATCACAATACACAAGTGTCTTGCTTTGATTAGTATGTAATTAAACTAAAATAAAGTTTTACTGTGAACCTACTAGCTTTTATTTTTAAGTCCTCATTAGCAAACTAAATAAATGATTGATACCATCCAGCATAGCAGACAGGTGTTGGCCAGACCTGGTGTCAAACTGGCACTTCTGGCGTGGCAAGTCAACCTGATGTGGGCCAGGTCTGGCAATGATGGTACTGTTTTTAAGATGGCATGCCAGAAATGGCCTAGTTGTGGTTTGGTTTATTTGGCCCAAATCTAGCAATGTTACAACTGGCCTGATTGTGGTATAATTTGTGTGGTGCTGGCCTATACATGAACCACCTTTGTCAAAGCACATCTGGACCACCAAAAGGCCGTCATTCTTTTCAGTATTTGGGCAGAGTGTTAGTATATTGTGTGGGCCAGAACTGGGCCAGTTAAGTTTTGCTATGTGGGATGGATCAGCAATGTTGGCCATATAGAAGGCCGTTTTTTTTATATTTAGGGGCTGCACATAAAAAGCCCTTGGAAAGCTTGATATTTAATACTAACATTATTGCATTATTGCTTTATTGCTTACAGCATGGGGGTTATTTTAGTCTCAGTATACCCATGTCACAAATGTGTTAGAGCTGTTAAAAGATGCTTCCAAACAGACCAGCATTGTCCCAATAAGTCATTACCAAATACATGGATCTTGGCATGAATTATTTGGTGTCCCTAGTAGCCCTTCTTGGGATAGGCAGAGGAGGGAGAAGGGGTGTTGTGCTGAATCAATAGCCATAAGGAGTCTGGCTCCCGTTTGCTTTCAAGATCTACAGCCAAAGGACCCAGTCATCAAAAGTTAATGAGCTATTTAGATCATGCTGTTTCTTCAGCTCTCTACTGAGAAAATACTGCTGAACTGGGAAGAAAAGAGCCCCTACACACATATGTGTGTCTTTTATACGCTTTATGTGTCTCCTATCTACAGAGGGAGATCGGCAGCTGAGAGAGAACAAAGCTGTGGTTATCATGAATGTGCAGTTGTTCGAGCATTGTTCAGCGCAATTGCTTTACACGGGTTGCAACCCTTATTTTCTGGCTCATACTGTGGATACAAGGCTTCTTTTTGAGTGTAATGCCACAGTGAGACTGTTCAAACACTTCAACTGGTTTTAGCCATCAGTTCGTGGACTCCTACGAAAACTCAGAAATGTGCATTCATTAGTTTTTCATTTTTCTTCACGTTTTAGGTGAAACTCTGTACACCTTGTTTTGTTTCTGTCAATATACAATATTATTGACCTTTTGTGTCTCATTGTCCCTATTTTCTCTTTTCTTCCCCAGCAGCTTCAGCCTGTTTCTTGACATCATTTCTTTTCCCTGTTTTCTAATTTTCCAGCTCCGTTCCCTTCTCCTTCTGCCTGGAATCAGCTAACAAGGCCCTATCTGCAGACAAGCTGACATACCACCCAGGAGTCTTGCCAGATTCCCTGGCTGCCGGCCTTATTTGTCATGGCATATAAAAGGAAGAAGTTATGGTTGTCTAAATTCCCAACAGGCCCGTTGGGAGAATTGAATGTATGCTTTATTTTGAAGACCACAAAATATCTGTGTGTTCAGCAGAAAAGAAAGACTTGACCATCAACCTTATTCTCAACGTTGCAACTTTGAAGTCTTGGGAAATTAAATCTATCCAAATAGACCTTTAAAACATACATAACTCAACTTACAATTTCCATCCTATGTGTTCAGTATCCCTGCTTAGGGAGAGAGGTGTAGTGTAAAGCAAACTTTCTGGCAGTGCAACTAAAAATTTCTGACCAGCGTGTCAGTCAAGCGGTATTGAAAGGATGAATCAAACTGAGGTGAACTGAACAGTGGATCAATTTTTTTTTAGGTTGGACCCAGTGGAGGAGGTTTTATCTGTTGTGTTCTTTCACACATTAACCTCCAACTCACTTTGAAATACTGCTAAACCCCAGAGGATCTAACTCTCACCGGTAGTGCCTAATTGGTCAACCTTTATGTGGTCCTGCCTCTACTAGGCTGCTGGGCCAGTTCTCTATTTGTTAGCTTTGATGCCTTCTAGCACTTTTTCCCACAAAATACTGATCCTGTAGCTCGGGAATCAGGAACCAGAGGCTCAGAGTGCAACTGAGTGGGGGATGAATTTTGGGTTTACCGTTAGCCTCGGCTACTCTTGAACATAAAACCTGCAAAAGGCATCAGTGTGATCAAAGATGGCCTTTATAGGACATTATGCCTCCTCTGGTTCACATTTTCACTAAAAAGTGTTTTAAGGACTTCCATAAGAATTATCAACTGTTTTAAAGAGTATGTGAGAATGCAGTTGGACAAAGTTGTATGCTGTTAAAGTAAGAACCGTCTTTATGCAAACCCAAAAGTAACTTTTTAAAAATGAGTTGAGAGTTTGGCAAGTTACCAAAACATCTAATGTCATGAATGCAGTATTTCCCTTACATTACTGGCTATGGCAAGGCACTAGTTGTTGGACCAGGGTGTGAGTGTTATAGTTCTGTGTTTTGTTAGGATTTGTTATGGTTCTATGTCTTGTGATCTTTGTCTTGTCATGTCTCTGTTTT
>JARVJO010000186.1:15695810-15711336 GCA_031762555.1 Cynodonichthys magdalenae | reverse complement strand
AAGCCACTTTCTTTATTTCATCCGACATTAAACAGACACCGACAGAGGAGGGGAGACCGGCAGAGGAGGGGGAAAAAAGGCTCAAGGGCAACGATTAGCCTCAAATAGGTTAACCAATATTTACTAAATACAATAAATGTAAAGCAGAGTGTCTATGTTTTCAGCCTGGATTGCCAACTAGCCATCTAGCAAGCTAGCTGCTAACAAGTTAGCAATGGAAACGAACACGCACAAAGGACACATCAGTACAAACTTTAAATAGAAAAGGTATAATTTCACAAGCGAGAAATGTGTCCCACAAAATACGGTTAATATCTCCCAAAATCCATGAAGCACTCACCATCTCCAGCCATCTCTGAAGTTTTTGAGGAGTCCTAGTCATTAGTTAGCAACAGCCAGAACAGCAGCTGTAGATCACCTCCATTTACCCAAACCGGCTCCAGTCCTGCTGGTCTGAGCCACTTCAGCTGTTGTGGTCCTTCACTGCTCTAAAGTTGGACTCGGAATCGGATTGTTCGGGTGCTCTGCCATCATCTGGACAAGTCTCCCAGTTAATTATCTTGTTTTCTGAGAAAAGAAATGAGCCTAATAATAATGATATCTAAAACTATGATATGGCTGACATAGCATCTAGCATATAAATTATTTTCTTCTACCGACTGAGCAGAGCAACAGAATATTATATTGCAATGAAACCAATACAATTTTAATTTGAGTATCATTGCCAGCATCAAAGCTTTAAACACTGTGCCTTTTTAGGATTCCTAATTTGTTAATTTGGATCTAGTGCAGAATTTTTATCAGTGAGCAGCAGAATACAAAAACATCCTGACGACTCTGTGGGCTTGTTGATACACTTGTTGAATAAAACAAGGAAAGAATACCTAAAATTATCTGACATGAACTGCAGGACAAAATATAAAAGGTCAGTGGCAAAAATAATTCAGTTATTTAAGAGATAAACATCCCGAGTTTTGTGTTATTTGTTTACGTTTTCTCTGTGCCCTTTTCCCCTCCATCTTTATCCATCCAGTCTACCAGCCAGAACGGGTATATACTTCCAAAATAGCCATGCCAACATCCTATTGCCCTTCTCTGCTATCAACCAGCAGCAGGGGTGGAGAGGCCAGACTGAAGAGCCCACTCAGCCTGCCCAGTGATTGCCTCAGTCTATCATCAGCCAGAAGATTTCTATTATTGCAGATGGATGATTGGTCTGGCTAGCTGCCGGCCTGGCAAAGCAAGCTCATTTTCGAGCAGTTTGAAGTGCAAGCTCCGCTGCACTGAAGCAAGCAGCGAGGAAAGGGAGGGGGTTAAGATGAATTGAAAAAGAGATTTGGTGATTTGGTGTTAAAATAATGGAGCAGAAATGGTCGTAATGACAAGAAACGCTGACGCCCAGAGCATTATGCGCGGAGGACGACATCATTAACGTGGACTGCCTCTATTTCCGACAACGATTTAGACGCTAATAGGGAGTGCTTTTCTGCTAAATAAATAGATGTCTCGCTCTGAGAACAAGGAGTGTTTACTGTTTGTGTAGAGTTGCCAAATCAGTTCAGAGCCCCGTGACGTATTCTTCGCATCTTGTATGGGGCATTTAACATTTAGAGCAGTTTTGATAACAAGTGCGTCATTAAACAATGATTTTCAGGGTAAAATTTTTAACTGTTCCACTGTTTTCATACAGCTCTAAATGTGCAAATGTTGAGTAGCATAAATAACAACAGAATGCAATGATTTTCAAACTGCGTTTTATATGTTGCTGTCATTGCATTCAAAATTACTCTTTTTTTTTATAGTTTTTTCAAAATATGGAATCTTTTTGAATAATGGTAGGGGAAACAATGCTGTCTCTGAGTGCTTCTAGTTTAGTTTATTTACATATATTGATCTAAATGTTGGTGTGGTAGTAGCTGAGATTTTTTCACAGCTGTTGAGCAGCATCAACAACGATACTCAAAGAATAATGTTGGATAGAGTCAGATATCTTTTCTCTTCATCTTCTCTCTTTATCTAACAGAACGGCAGAACTGAACCTTCATTACATTCTTGCAACTAACATAACTCAACAGGGAGTAAAACACTTACTTTTTGTAGTATTTCTGTATTATTACTTGTCAATTTAGTCAGTCACATAGTACTTTTTAGTGTTTACAAGAGGACATGTAAAAAATGCTGTTTATCTGAAAAAAAAAACTACATAGAGCACAGTTCTTGTTTGTTTGTGGCAGTGGTATTAAGCAAATACAAAAACTTTAAAAAAAAATTACAAAAAAAGTACAAAAAATGTATTATTTTACTTATGAGGTAATTTTGTTTATCTACGTTTGAGTAAATATTTTTCAGCCAACTTTTTACATCTAGTCCTTACCTTTTCGCACATTTATATTTACCTTTTACTTCCATTTTTATAAAAGGTAAAAAGTAGAATTAAATAAAAACCCATCCAGACATATGGCACCTCCTGGATAGAGTGAATTTAAATGTTGTTGGATGGGAAGTATAAATATATACCATTTTGACACACTATTGGTTTGTATTGTTGATTGCACCTGCACGTGACACAAATCATGTCACACTCCAGCAGGACATGTTAGACTAATGTAGCCTAGGATGAAGATGATTGTGGCAGAGATATGCAGTATGTAAATGCAGCTGAAACAGGTAGACTAATGCATCCCAAATTTTTCAACAATAACATATTTAGATATTTTAAAGTCATTAGGGCCTTATTTTTGGGGAGGTCACCTCACAACAAATGTAATTTTTGACATTCTAATTACTCACTTTTACTCAATACGTTTTAATACTTAAGTTTCAAAAGTAAATTTCTGATATAAAATGTACTTAAGTACAGTAAATGTCAGATATTTAAAGATTTTAACTCAAGTAATATTCTTAGAGGAGGCTTTAACTTTACCAAAGTAATTTTATGGTAAGATACTTGTACTTTTACTCAAGTATCAATTTGAGGTACTTTATACAACACTGATTAGATTTGCTCAGCCATAGCAATGACATGAGGACTTTAATGTTTTTTGTTTAGCCAAAGTAAAACGCTAAATGTTGAAGTTAATTACAACTGGCCCTTTGAGGGCCACCATATAGCTCATGTGAACCTCAGTGACAAAGAGTTGGACACCCCTGGCTTGAAGCATTGCCATTATCTGTTAGTCAACTCCAACCTATGGTAAGATTTTGATAAAATGTTTAGATCATTATTATTGGATGTACATCTACAACCTTTTTAAGTCAATGCAGTTTTATATGGCCACAACAGAAAATCAACCAAACCTTAGCAAACTCAAAAAGGGCTATAACTTAGTCAGTGTACAGATACTGAGCTAATGTTTGATGATGTTGTAGTTGAGAGTGTTCCTCAACACAAGTTTCAAACACTAACAAATTTCAAAAGATTTTGCAATATTGCATGAGGTCACACAGACCATGATTTACAAGGTCCTAACTCCCTGCCTGCCTATCATAAATCTTGCTTAAAAACTCTGGCATAAAAAGTAGTGGGTAATATGCATTGTTTTAATTAATGTTAGTTTTGGTTTTTTTTACTTTATCAAGTAAAAAAGCTCTACGTTGCACAAAAACACTCACTATTTTTGCCTGCTAAAAGCCAAAGGGCACACACTGCAGTTTAACTCTAATGCCATATGACTATCATATGGCTGACACCCCCTTGTCCTTTGTGTTGTTGTTCTGCTGCAGATCAAATTACCACAACACATTTTCAGCCGTGAATGTGACTATTTAAAGCGCTTCATGCCCCGTGTTTGCAGCACAAGCTTCACTTTACTGCGCTGTGCCCCGAGGTCAGCCAGCTGGTGTTGTCGAAGGAGCTCTGGACTGTGCAACCCCCAGCCTAAATCGATAATCTTAAAGGAATTTACAGTATCTAACTACATGGCCTCTGCACTTGGGAGATTGGAGAAGTACAGAGGAAATGCAACCCTACATGTTTTTTTAGACACTATTGATCTCTGCATCCAGAGCCTTTAAAGCTGTGCTTTAAGAGAACAAGAGCAGATATACAAAGCTGTTTGGTAGGTCTACTGATGCCGTGGAAAAGCGTAATAATGAAGCTGAAGAGGCTTGATTATGATGAGAGACTTTTAGAAATCAGCTTTCAGTTTTTATTAAGAGCGTAGCATTTTGCCTTTCATGCTATTTTAAATTTAAATAATTTTACGGTTAGAAGTGACAGAATCTGAGGCGTTTTGGTCAAACCTTGAAAATAATCATGCAGTGATGCAAGATGCTCAGAGTTTAAGTTGTGAATAATTCTCATACAATCACACCAAATTTTAGGTCAATATTTGTAAAATTGACTCTGTTAAAGCCATTTTTATTCATTTTATTTTAAGTTCAGTTGGTTGTAGGAGCCATCTTGATTGGGCCATGTATTGACTTCCATTCATTTCTGAAACCTATCCTAATCCAAACCAAGACACCATTGGCATTCCATCATATTAGGACTGCTCTTTGGCCTTCAAAGTGACTACTGGTCCAAGGAAGGTGTTATTACTGCAAAAGGTTCTAAAAAAGTAACAAAAAAGAGGAACACACACATACACACAAAAGCCAAAACATCTTGGCTGTGGGTGATAAGTATCTAAATTTAACAGAAAAAAGGGTTAATTTCTCACTTACTTTAAGCCACCTTCTACTTTCTATTTTTCCTCCTGTCTCTGATTTTATTTCGTTTTATCTGTTTATGGTGCAAAGAGGCTTTGAACCTCAGTGCGTCGCTGGCTCTGCGGCTGCCGCTGTCACCAGCTAATGTCAGCGGTAATGATGTGAGGCTGGTTCCCCTTGAAATGGCGTCACAGAGCCAGGACTCAATCATTTCATTTAAGCAAAACAAAGTGCGACAGCGACGACTGTGAAGCCAGCCGAGGGAGGGAGAAGCGGCGGCACTTTCGTTTGCAAATCATTGCACTCACACCTTTGAAGTTGTGACATACCTGTGGAAAATGCAGCGAGACTCTGCCGGATTTCACATGATGAAAGGGGAGTCTGCTCCTCATCAACTTTTGACCTCTATATGTGAGAGATCATTCGGGGTTTGGGCCAGCTGCTGTTCCAGACGCTGCTGCTGTGTTTAATAAACGGCACTGAGTTTTCCCTCAGTTTTTACTGAAATGGAAATGTAAATTCAATTAAAGTTGACTCAAATAAACTGAATCACATTTAAAAAATGACACTTTAACTGGGGATGAGTTCATCACAAGCAATTTCTTGGTGACCTGTGTTACTCAAGACATTTCTAAGGGGGTCATCTGTATGATTTCTAATATTTAACTTTCCTAGATCCCTATGTTCCCTTTCCAGTATCATCTCTGATTCCAATACCTATGTTCTCCAGTAGCCCATACTTATGTTTCCTGGATCCCTTCCTTGGTACAATGCATGCACTGTAACTCAGTATTTTTTTATTTGTTTCAAAATAACTTTGAAGAGGATGCCAAGCATCTTTCATGAAATTCATCATTAACTTCTGGAGAACATAAATACTGGACAACATTGATACAAGGGACATAAGCCTTCTCTCCATTGTCCAGTCTCACTCTGTTCAGTTCTGGTCTGTTCTGCTCAGATGTGTGTGTATTTCCGTGTCAATGTGTCCCCCACTCTGTGGGTGTGATTGTGGGTGGATCGTCAGCACGCGGCTTCAGCTATTGTGGTAAAAATGTTTACAAAAAGAAAAGTTGTGGTTTTATCATCCTGTAGTCAGATTTAATATTATTTTTTATTTATTTATTTTTGTCATGGTGCTGTTTATAAGTACTTGTGCAACCATGAGTTTGTTTGGAACCTCCTGGGATATTTGTTAATTTTAGGATGGCTTTGTCCAGTGCTCGTCTCCTTCGCCTCTCTCTCCAGGAAGGGTTTGTAGAAGGAGTTTGCAAGTTCTGCTTTTCCCAAGCTCACTAAAAAGGTTTGCACCTCCAGGTTAGACTGGGGTTTTATCACTGCTTTTGCCATGTCGTATCTCAAACTAAAATTTCTTTTTTTTTTTTTTTTTTTTTTTTTTTTTTTGTCCACACTCAAATTTCTTAACAAAAGCAGCTCTCTCCAGAAGGAAGTTCACAGGATAGGTTTGCACAAGGAATGCCATGCCTCTGTCACAGTCTACAAACATCAAAGTTATAAGCGCAAAATACCCAGTGTCACCCATGTGGTTGTGCGCAGTTGGTACCAAAAATGGAGACACATTTAAATACAAGACGTATAAAAACAAATTGGTATGGATATTAAGAAAACATAAGAAGCAATATTATAGTGATTTATTAGATAAAAGTGAGAGTGACATGAAATCAACATGGCAAGTAATGAATAGTGTCCTGAAAAACAATAAAGCACAGTCAGATATCTCCCATTTTGTGAAAAATAACAAGGATGTTTATGATCAAAATGTGACAGTAAATGAATTTAATCACTATTTTGTAAATGTTGGCCCAAGCCTTGCAGCTAAAATACCTAAGGTAGATAGAATTGTGAACCATACAGTTAGGGGTTGTACCAACAGTATTTTTCTAGGTGAAACTAATAAAGATGAAATACTGAGTTTTGTAAAAACAATTGCTGACAAACGATCATAAGACTGGATGGACATGGACATGGTGCTTGTGAAAGAAACAATGAGTCATGTTGTTGATCCATTTATTTATTTGTAATTTGGCATTTTCAATAGGAATATTTCCTGATAAAATGAAAATAGCTAAGGTAATTCCTTTGTACAAGAATGGTGAGAAATATATAACTAACAGACCAATATCATTGTTGCCACAGTTGCCACAGCCACAGTTTTCAAAAAATTTAGAGAAACTATTTGTGACCAGATTAGATCAATTTATCAATAAACAATATATTCTAAGTAACAGTCAATATGGGTTCAGAAAAAATATTCCACATCAATGGCTCTTATGGAATTCATTGAACAAATAACAACAGGTGTTGATCAAAAACAGTACTGTATCAGCATTTATGTTGATTCAAAGAAAGCTTTTGACACCGTTGATCACACTATTCTCCTCGAAAAGCTGAATAAATATGGGATTTGAGGACCAGCATTACAGTGGGAATCAAGTTATTTGACAAACAGAAAAACAGTTTGTACAAATAAATGATGCAAAAATCTGAACTCTGTGATATTATATATGGAGTTCCTCAGGGTTCTGTGCTTGGTCCAAAATTATTTATTTTATTTGTAAATGATTTGGTAAATGTCTCTGGGTTTTTTAAGTGTGTTTTGTTTGCAGAGGATACAAACTTTTTTTTTGACTGTGTAAAGATATAGAATAGATGGTAAAAATGATGCAGACAGAATTTGTGAAGATACAAAATTGGATTTTACTTAATAAATTATCATTAAATCTGGATAAAACTAATTACATAATATTTAGTAATAAAAAGAAAAGTGTTGAAGTTCCATTTAAAATTGACGGTGTTGATATCTGTAGTCAGTGAAGTTTTTGGGAGTCATCATTGATGAAAAGCTGACATGGAGACCTCATGTGAATTATTTAAGAACAAAAGTCACCAAATCTATTGCATTACTGTATAAAGTAAGGGAGTTATTTAATGATAAAGCTTTGTATATGTTGTATAATGTATTGAATGTTCCACATTTGTTTTACTGTATTGAGGTCTGGGGAAAAGTGTGTAAAACAATTACAAATCCTGTTTTTGTTTTGCAGAAAAGATCTATAAGAATTATCACTAAAAAACATTATGGTTATCCATCAAACACATTGTTTTATCAATTGAAATTATTGAAATTTTATGAGTTGGTCGATTACAACATTTTGCAGATTATGTATAGGGCTCATATTACCTTTGAACATTCAATCAAGTTTTGTTAATAGACAGAGTTGCTACAATTTAAAAGGGATAAAGGTGTTTATAAAACCTAAAATTTGAACTAGTTTAAAGGAATGATGTACTTCAGTGCAAGGAATAAAATTGTGGAATAATCTGGAGAATGATGTCAAAAGTGCAGGATTAATGTGTAGGTTTAGGAGAATGGTAAAATATGGTTTGTTGAAGAAATATGAATTAATATAATGTTTTTACTTAACAATTGTCAGAGAAAGATTTGATGTTTACTTTTTAATTTTTTCTTTTGATTATTATTTGAATTTTTTATGGAAAAAAGGCGCAGATATTACAAGATTTTTTTTCTTCTTTCTGCTGCCTTTCATTTTATTTTATTAGTTATTTGTATTTTTTTGTACATAGAATTTGCTTTGTTTATAAATGAAATGAATAAACTGAATAAACTAAACATTTTACTGAGGGTGAATTGAGGAGAACCACATACAGGCGCGCTAGTGGAGATGGGGCTATTGGTACTGGAGAACATTGATACCGGGGAACATAGGTACAGGGAAACATTATTATGGATCCATATCTAAGTCATATATGGTATATAAAGTCTATGTGTATTTTAGACTGAGATTATCTTGTGATGTGAAATGATGGCCTTATGTATAACCATTTTGTTTGAATCTTGGAAAAACTAATATGCATAATCTCAAGAGACATTGCAATACCTTGCATCTGTTAGCTCTTGGGTTATGTGTTGTGAGTGTCAGCTACTACCACACCAAAACGTAAAGTCAATATCTGTAAGTTTTACTGTGTTTTACTGTAGCCATTTTTGTGCAGACTGAAATTGAATAGCTGGTTGACTTGATCATTTAATGCCAAGGTCTTAAAGCAAACATGTCCTGCAGCTTGTTATGTTTAAAATAGGTGTTAGGAAAAATGCTCAGCTCCTCCCACTTATTTAGCTGAACATTTGTGAAGTTGGCTGAGCTGTGTTAGCTGTGACAGCCATATTGAATTGGGTTGAGTCCAAATGTTAAAGAGATAATCCAGTCAGCTAAAAAGTGTTTTGAAAAATAATTGTTTCATAAGACTAAAAAACAATGAAAAATCTAATTTGGCTAATCAGTAACCTAGTCTGGATAGAGATTTTGCCTTTTTTTTCTAGACTTGGTTCTTTATGACTGATGTCACGTACTTATTGTTAAAAACCTGCCTGAAAATCTCCATTTAATCAGCTGTAAATGTACATCCATTGATCACTTTAAAATTCATCCAATAATTAATTAGACATTTTGCTTATATAGTAATGCCAATAGGTAAGAATACAAACCACCAAAAGCAGCTTAAACTCTTAGCACAAAATTTTTTTAATAATCACATGTAACTAGAGCAAAAAAATGGAGCTGGTATGGCATCAAAGATGAAAAAATCGAGAAACCACAAAGGAGAACCAGGCAGGGCATGGCAGCACAATGCCAGACTAGCAGACAAGTAAAGAATGAGATATTAAATAGACTGGGGCTGATAAGTAAAGTGGAGACCTCTAACAGGTGTAAGTGGGTGGGGCAGATCCTGAGAGTGAAAGCAAAATATGAAAACAATACTGAGAATGACTGGAAAACACACAGAGGTGCATACAGAAACTGAATGCAAAGACACAAAACAGAAAAAAATAAACCTTAAAACAGGGAACTAAACACTGAAAAAACACAGATTATGACAAGATCTTAAGTGATTAGTTAGCAAATATAAAGTCTGGAACATACTCGTTCCGAAGCCGAACAGTCGATGCCCGGTCACATGGTTGTTCGGCGTTCGTTTTCGCACACACCTTTCATAGCTCCTGAGACACACTATGCCAAGCTCCTGGTGAACCCCTCCCACAGCAACATACATCACTACATGGAGATTCTCACCGCTGGATTCGCATGCAGAAAAAAAAAGTCAGACTCGTCACTCACCCAACGTTATTATCCACAAATCTGTCGTGGTTAAAGCACCAGAGTTTTTATCTGATTCTTCCATGTACAACGCCTGTTTTACCTCCTTCCATGAATTTTTCACAGTTTAATAACTCTATAAATGTATGATTCCTGGTACAACAGTCGGCTCTGGAAGTGAGTAGTTTTTTTTTTTTTTTAAATGAGTGGTTGAAGCAAAATGTAGCGTCTGAGCACTTTCAGCACAATCACACACTCCCACGAACTTCAAACCAATTACACATCACTGTTGTAGCGAGAGGGGGGTAAAAAGTTCTGCCGGCAGGGTGTGCCAAAAGGGGCGGCTGAATCAATGCTACGAACACTGGTGTAATTTTCGTCATCAAACCGCAACAATCTGTGACAACTTCGGCAGTTTGGAGGGAGTGTGAATTAGGCTTAAGTCAATCTCAACTACTAACACACAAAATTTTAGCTCTAAAAGTGTGAGCTAAATCAATTTTTATGTTTTCTAAGTTCCACTTTTCTGGGGTGGCCTTTTTAAATCAAGGTAACTACAAACCCTTGAAATGTGGGCATAAAGATTATCACTCTGCCTTCACCTCAGGCAGCGGGCGATATTATTAAATATTTTTATTTTTTCTAAATTTAATTTGCTCTGGCCTGAACTGAAGTGATCTTATCTTCACTAATCCTCATCAGTGGTTAGTCTGCAAAGAAGCTCATCTGAGAAGGTGTTTATGGAACTGTAAGGGTCAATATGTGGTGATGCAGTAATCCTGCAAATGAAATGAATTTTAGTCATCCTAAATCTGCAACTACTTACAAATTACTTTGGAAAATAAGAGACGCCAAAGAGACTCTGTTTTTAAATGAAAGTTTCAGTCACTTTTGTGAGAGAGTTGTTTCAGAAGCCTGGAAAACAATATCAAATAGGTATCCGTATAGCTAACCTTTAGCATAGCCCAGACTAAGGCACGTGCCTCTACCACCATACCTTTTGACTGATGTCATAGGTGAGGGTTAGTACTATTAATAATTATGTAACAGAACATCCTTTTGAAAATGACCAGACCATCATTTTATGTTTTATAGGGGATGGGATGAGGGTGTTGGGTGTTTGGTTCATCTCATGCAAAGTAATCTGACATGTCACTGTTGAAATGTAAATGAAATGTAAAATAAGTAAATAAGCTCAACAAATTTAGGCATAAATCTTTGCCTTATTGTGAATTTGGCCTTAAACCACAAGTAAATTCAATCCAACACATTAAGAAAATAGGTACAAACAGATGGACATTGTATCATCCACCCCCCACCGGTAAATTATCACACCTGACAGTCTCTGAATAACATTTGCGAAGATTCCCCAGGAGGATTGTTTTCCGACACACCACCACCCCCTTCATTGAATTCAGCCTCAAACCCATGAATCCAGTGTGCGCTAAGCCTTAACACCGATTGCTGATGCGGTGGGCGTGCTGTCAATATCGGCCCATTCACTGTGAGTGAGCAAATCTCTCCTTGACATGGCCAGCCATGCAAGTAATAGCTAGGATTAAGATAGGAAAGTACACACATGAATATACAAAACAGGGCAGAGGCGCGGGCGGATCTAAGGCAGCAAGCCCAGGGAAATGACTTTAGGCACCTCAGATGTGAATAGAAACAAGATTGACTGGAAGCTTGGACATGAAAAGACTCATTCACTGTCAGCGACCCCTGATGACAAGTGACGCGCTTCTGCCCGCAAACCCGTCAAAGTGATTTACCCCGTTGTACGATTTTCATGCAAAGGAACACTGTGGCACTTTGATGATGTGCTGCCGAGACGAAGAGTTTGTGTGTCTCTGTAGTTTCTTTTGCTTTCAAACAATATCTTCTGCTTTCCTGCAAACAAGGTCAACTGCTTCATCACGGTTGCAGTTGCCATAGCGCCCGTTGAAGAGGTTCAATACTCCTCCTGTCCTTTCTCCATTCGTTTTCATGCCTTTTCTTGCTAAAGACTGAGTTCTACTTATCACTCATGTGTAGGCATTAAAAGGGTATTCTGCACATGTGGTGGGATGTTCCACTTTCAAATAAACCTATAATAAACTGTTTTCAAACTTTTTTTATTTTTCTTATTGGAGTGGTTAGGGCTAGGGTGTGCTTTCTAATGCATAGTTCATTAGGTGTAGTGTGATGAGCTCTCAAAAAACGTACCCCCTACCCCACCCTTTTCAATAAATGTAACAATATCTAGCATGTGGAAGAGAAGATACATGGAGGATGTGATAGGAATTATGTCCCGCTTGTTTTACTTTTGACTTTTTTCTCCCTGGCTGATTGCAGGAGTTGCAAATGGGAATGGCGTGTGTGTGTGTTTGAGGGGGAGGGGTTCCATCATCGTCACCTAATTGGCACTTAACAGCTGCCCCTCATGGCCTCCTTGCTGGCTCACTTTTCTCCTGGCATAGGAAGCAGCAGTGCTGCATCAAACATCACCCAGAGGGGACTTTCGCCTGCTCCCCTCTGCTCCATGCCCCCACACCCACCCCTTCCCTCGCAGCTATCTGGTGCGGGAAGGAGTTTGCATCCCCAGTCAGCTCCGAGTGCTCATTATCGCTCTTCTAAGTTGCTCTGAAATCCACCGCTTGTCCTCATCACCCATCTCCACCTTCCTCTTTTCTCCCCTGGTTTCTCCTCACCACCGCTCCAACCGCACCCTTACCAAAGCAGGAGCAGCATGAGGAAGATGTCAGGATATTGAGGTTACTCTGCATCCAGGCTCCAAGCCAAAAGAGACAGTGCACACGCCAGACATATGGCCACGCTTTCTAAATCTTATCTTCATTTAATCAGGCCCATCAATCAGAAGCAAATTTCCTTTTTTTTTCTAGTGGAGATTGGTGATGGGAAAGAAGGAAAAAAACAACAGAACAGACGCTCTGGAGACAAATCATATGGTTTTATGTCCTTAAAGGACAAAGGTTATCATAATAATATAGTCAAGCAATTTGAGCTGGTAGGAAAAAAAAGCTGTAGATTTGTGTAAATGTTCAAACACATCAGGCCATGTGGATGTCATATTACACCAAATGAGGGAAAATGAAGCAAAGCGCAGACACTCAAGGTCCCTCGGTTGCAGGAGAGTAATGGCTATGGAGGCCAGCTGGGAAGTGTTTTGCTGCAAACATCGGGCGCTGTTTTCCATGCAAATGAACTTGTCTACCTCTTGAAAAAAACGGATGGTGGAAATGAGTGAAAATTGCACAATTAGAGTCAGTCCTTTGGCATAAAAGTGATTTAAATACACACACCAAGGCCCCCACAAGAAAAGACTTGAGAAAGTCTTTGGTCCAAAATTATGCTGCCAGGTTTCTGATCAAAGTTGGGAGGCGAGATCACACCTTCTGTGTTTGTCTTTTACTCTCCTGTCCTCTCAAATCCCAGCCGGATCAGGCAGATGGTCGATCATCCTGGTTCTGGTTCTGCCGTAGTCACCAACAATGCTGCTCAGGGTGGAGAAACTGGAGGATCTTTTGGCTTCCTTAGATAAAAAAACTTTTACTAATTGATATTTAATAAAGTACTGTATTGGAGGACATTTTGTAATTGATTAACTAAATGTTTGATACAATATTGTATTTTATACTTTCTGATCATTGCAGCAGTAAGTTTAAAACAGACAGAGTTGGTGTGTGTGATATAAGTGTTCGTTCTCTCTGTATAAACAAAAATGAGTTATGTTCTACGTCTGACGTAAAAGATGCCACCTTCAGGGGTGTAACCAGGAAGAGACTAAATTTAAGTTATAATTTTGAAGAACTTAAGTGTTTTTGGAATTTTTTTAAGTTGTGCAGAGTCTCTGATAGTCAGCCTGCTGGGCTGTTTTTGTTTCGGTTAGGCTCAAGGTCTTAAACTGGAATCAAAACAACTGATAACGGCCAGAGAAATTAAGATGGAGCAGTCTTTCATCAAAACAGATTCACACCACTCGAGTCTGAACAAAGTTCATGTTCTGATATCAGAGAGAGACCTGAGACCAGGTTCAGCTCGAGGCCAAAGCAAGTCCAAAGAGAGACTTTCAGACATTATTCAGACATACCATTTTGAACATTGCATTTTTTTTTCTACAGTATGTTCAAAAATATCTCATACTACAATAGGAATGAATTGTCAGTAATTGATTTAAAATCTGGATCTACGACTACATTCATGCAATCCAAATCTGATTTTTTGTTTGCCTCTCGATGCAACCCACGTTGGATTTTTTTCATGACAGTCTGAACGTAACTTTTTTTTCAAGTCCGACCTCGGCCTTTTCAGTATGTTGTATTAAATCTGATACATATCTGATGTTTTTTAAAGAGACTTCAGTCTCAACTCTTATGTTGCATTTCCTTTGAGTTTTACGTCATTGAGGTGGGGGGTAGATTGATCGATCCAAGTAACAATAGCCGTGTTTTCATCAATGTTGTTTAATGCCCATTTTGAAGTATCACATTAGAAAAGGTGAATGGAAAGAAAACGACTCAAAAAAACTTCCTGTATTTCACAAAAAGGTTTATTTGCTCGCTTGAAGTGGTTTTTGTTTTTTTTTTCAAAAAACGAGTTAGTGTGTAAAAGAGATGGAAACACAATTGCTTAATAACTTCTGATGTAGCAAACATTTACCTCAGCTGTTCCCAATGCCTGTCTGGTACTGAACTGCAGCTGGACCGTCCTCCTGCTCTCGGCGTCTTCTCAGTTATTCCTGTAATGTGAAGAGAATTGCATTTCTTTTTCTACGACTCCAGACAGCATGTAACATCGTCAAAACTAGTTGATATGACAGAATATGAACAACTTTCCCGATAGCAACACGTTCCTGATAACTTCTCTCCATTGTCCTGGGATGTGTATCCCTGAGAGTTCGCGATTCCTACTTCCTGTTTACTACAGACGTGTCTGACGTAATTACACTTTGCATAGCCTGGTTGATTCACTTCAAACCAGTTGATGGAAACACGTCTGATTTGCATTTTGTCTTTTTTGCAAAATTTTTAAAATTTGCTCAAAATTCAAATTCAAATTGGATGGAAACACAGTTAATAATGATAACAACCTGTAGTCATGCAGTTTAAATACTGGAAATTCGCACATCTTTTTCTACAGGACAGAAGTCCAGTTGCGACATCTTTGTTAAATTTGCCATGTTCTGAATGCAACAAATGATGCTAACGTTGGTGTTGGCCTTATCAATACTAAAGTTACTGGTTTTACTTTACGTGTCCCATTACATAAATACAAGCTGCATCAGTCAGAGACAGATTCAAATGTGAGCAGTTGGAGAAACAAGCATTACACATAAATATTTAATCGGCTCTGATTGCACATCTTGAGAATCGATCCATTCATGCTAGCATGTATCACTCGTTTTTACTTGCGTGAATAGGGTGCTAAGTGTGACGTCATTCATGGGGGTCACATCAGTGCTGTGGAACGTTCACACCAAAAAACAATGTGAACGACCATGCAAAAAAAACGAAAATTAGAATTGACTGTTAATACCAGCAGTGTGAATTTAGACTAAATTGTGTATTTTTTTCTTTGTACTGTGTCCTTAGATGACTTCAGTTGTGAACAGAGGCTAATGTTAACAAACTGGTCTGAACTTGATCTGATCAAACTTGGACGAATCCTCTTTACTTTATATCTGCTTCCATTAGGTAAAGTTATTAAACAGCATGGAATACATTTCCATTGTTACGCTG
>JARVJO010000186.1:15648712-15676616 GCA_031762555.1 Cynodonichthys magdalenae | reverse complement strand
CTTTTATAAAAGCCTTTCAGTAAGATGTTAAGTCAAGCTGAGGTAGCGTTCAGTTGAGTCTAGTCTCTGCCTTATTACGTAATCCCAGAGAGTTTGCGTACCTTTGCATGCTGTCACGTGTTTCCATGTTTTTGCATGCCGGCTTCAGCACTCAGCTGTTGTGACCCAGCATGCAAAGCCCAGCATGCGTGTGTTTCCAGCTGCTATGACTCTGTGCTCCAAAGCTGTCCGACTGGTTGTGCAGCGACTGCATGTTTATATCTGACACACCTCACTGTCTCCTTTTTAACTCTGCGACCTTAATCTCATATCCGTTTATTGTATTTGTTTTTGTTTCAGCTTGTGACATCAAGCATCCAACTGTATTTGTCTTTATGATCTGGTTAACAGTATTTGACTCTACAGAATAAATACTTATAGATGTGGACACATTTTGCTTACCTTTCATTAACAAAAGGGTACAAACCAATTTGTCAGCATGTCTTAAGCTTGAAACCTGATGTGCGGACACATGTGAAGTCAAAAATAGACAAATTGATAGGGGGAACAGCCGGTGACAGAAGATTTAAAAAGTCACAAAATACCTTAGACACCAATATCTTGAGGTAATAGGGTGCATTATGTGGTTTCAAGCTTTTAGAATATCTTTAAAAAGACACTTTTCGTTTTCTCAGTTTCTGTGCTTGACTGAGAATAACCCAAATGCCAAAGCCTTTTGCGTTTTTTTTTTTTTAATTTTTACTCTGAAATATGCTTTTTTAATGTATGAACATGGTAAAAAAGGCTGTCAAAGCACACAGGCGGGGGGGTGGGTGGGGATTTTGCACCTTGCTTTACTTTTCAAATGGCCTGGGAAGTGCCCTTGTGTGATTTAATGAGACCTGTGGGAAGAGCCATTCATCAGCGTGACAGCATATCTCTGTTTCCCATTGTTCTATGCTGGTATGTGAAGGGAGCAGTGAGTGTTTTAGCCTTAATGATGGGCTGGCAAGCCTTTGATTAGATGAATCTCCTGGTGCTAATTAAGATTTAGACTGCCAAAAGACATCTGTGTTTATGCCTTCCACCCGCTCCTTTTTTCCAACTGAAGTGTTCTTTGGTGTGTGTGAGAGAGTGCTTTACGGGATGGTCACTTTGATATTTTAGGCCAAAATTAGTTCTGTGGGTTGTGGCCTGTGATTGACATAAATACCAGCCCTGGAGCTCTTCAAACATGTTTGAATAACTGGCTTGATTAGTTCCAAAACTGTTAACTGGATGTAAAAAGTGGTCATTGGTTAAGTCATTTGTTTTTCACTGGAGTCACTATTTCTTCAGACTCAGCTTACCTTCCACAAAGTACTTTAAGTTGCTCTGAGTTTAAATTAAAACGTAAAAGTGCAAACATGAGATTAAATATTGGGTTAAAGTTAAATGCAGGAGAGGGCAAAACCCCTAACAGTGGAGTTTAGAGAATTGCATTTTCGACTCTAACACAGGTCACCTTTACTGAAAAAATAAAAAACAAACAAAAACTACTGACCGGAACAGACAAAACTTGTCAGCCTGAAAGCAATGTGGTGTGTCACAAACTCCATAAGAGCAAAGTTCAGAGTTGTTGTGTATTTAAAATGTATTTTTTTTCCAGTTCATTGCTACTTTAATAATGAAATTAAAAATCTCAAACATCTTCAGCGATCAAGGCCTGATGTCCTTTCAACCTCATATTAAAAGTAATATTCTGCCTTTACCCTCAACCCTAACAACTTGTTTTCTTTCAAAAACAAGGGGTTTCTATTCTGGAAATCTGAAAAACATTATTAATCATGGTCGACTAAAAAAAAAAATCTGAAAGGGATGTGAATATGTGTTACTGTTTGTGATCTTGATGGCTACAACGCTATCATTTCTCAACATAACATAAAATGGGGGGGGGGTCATACTCTGTACCTGTCTATGTTCTCAATGTACCCCTCCAGTATACCCATCGCCATGTACCCCAGTACCTATGTTCCCTGAATACCTATATATCCTGATACAGTGCTTGTACTGTAATTCAGTTTTTTTCTTTTGTTTCAAAATACCTTTGCAGGGGGAAGCAAGCATCATTCATAACTTTCAATATTAACCTCAGGTCAACATAGGTATTGGGGAACATAGGCATGGACCCTGAAATGGGCATTGTGTATTTCCCTATACATTGGAATGCCAATGCAGTTTAATTGTGGTTCTTCTGCATGAATCCTCTTCCTTTATTTCAAACGTTTTAATCTTTTGCCAAGGTTTTTTTATTCTTATCCTTCACCAGCATTGTTCATAAAAAAGATGGCTGAGTTTCCTGCTTGCTTAAATGATTTCGATCATAATTCTCTCCATATCATTATATTTGAAAAATGAGCATTTTCTAAAGGAACAAATGTTTTCTTATAATAAATCTATTATTCAACATTTTTATTAGTTGAAACAAAGTGTCTTTGTGGGAATTTGTAATAGAAATGTTAACAAATCCCAGCTTGTGACTTGAAACATTAAACAACCCCTGCTGTAGATGTTTTCCCCCCATCTATCTTTTAACAAAACCGATGCTGTCGCATAAATGATTCACCCGCTGAAGTCCCCCCCACGTAATTTCAAGGAAAAAGAATTTGATAACTTATGCTAACATGAAACGAAGGGATCCCCACCCTCAGCTTGTCTCTGGCTAGACGTCACATCCTCCTGCTCTCCGATTTACTGCCATGTGTTATCCAGCCTATTGCCCCAGATATTATTTTGCTGTAAAAAGATGCCAATTAGTAAAGCCAGTCGCCCCTGGCTCTGGTCCGGCTCTGTCTGTGTTCCGACGGGGAAAGTTATTTGGGTCGGCAGCTATTTTCAGCCGGCGATGTTGCCAGGAATACTTCAGGGAGCAGCTAGTGTTTTATAAGAGAGTACATCAATAATTTTCACGTGTGTGTGTGTATATGTGTGACTGAGTTTATTGGGTTTATGCACATTTATTATCGCCTTTTTATGGCTCGCTGCTGCTGCGAAAGGCAGGTTTGTCCATTTGTCTGTTAGCAAAATATCTCTCACAATACATAGCATAGATTTTAATAAAACTCTCCTAAAGTAGTCATTAGATGGAGATCTATAGTTGATTAACTTTTGGAGTTAACTTGTTTCAAGTTGGCCACCACAGCTAGTTGATGTTAGCAAACACAAAACAGATTATATCTCTGTCAGTTTTACAGATAATGAGCTACAATTTGGTGCGGTAGTAGCTGAGAGTTCTCCCTTACACATGGTCCAAGCACCAATAAATCACACAAGTTCTATAATTCAAACTTTGGCATGCAAAGAGTGTACCTTTTGCATCAATTCAGCAATATAGCAGTTGCACATAAAGGTTCCTACATTGCTCGCGCTACACTTTAATCATGAATTGGAGGTCATGACCCCTTATTCACTTAAAACACAATCATTTGCCACATTTTAAATGTTAACTGCAATTCCTAATTTGAGGTTTTACTCTTTGCCCCCGTAATTAGCCACTTTCTCAAGCTGAAAGCTCAACTTATAGGACACCAGTCGTAGCACAAACACTAGTCGACCCAGAGGCCAAAGTCAATGAGTTCCTAACACCTTTCTCAGCATGTCTAACCACCCTCCTCCTGCTCTCTCTGCTGAGCAGCCGTACATTGTCAGGATGAAATTGGGGTGAAAAGTCTTTACAGTTCGCTCATGCTTCCCGCTGAAGAAGCCAACCGCTCTGCACTGAAAGGTGAATGGGTTCAGCCTGCCGTTGCTGCCTCCGCCACCTCCTAATTCAGACCTAAACTCTCTCTCTCACTCTCTCGCTCTCTTTCTGCGCTATCTCTTAGAGGAGAGCCCATAGCGGTATGCCAGCAGTCTGGAAATATCTTTCAATATTTTAAGCAGCTTGGGCTAATCTTCGTCACTCAGGTCTGTTTTGAAAGTGTTCCTGTGGGATAAAGAGAGGACAGCCCACCTTCTGTTCGCACGACTTTGTCTGCTCATGAAGTCACTCTTTCGTAACCTGCTGTCTAACAGTCACATTTTCATCACTTGTCTTGCAGCGCTGTACCACTGACCTGCTTTCATTGTGTCTGCTTGTTTTCTCATCTCATTTTCACTGCCAGTGAGCGATTCATACCATTTATTTGGGATGAAATTCTTGATAGAACTCCAACACAGCTAAAACAGGTTCCCACGACCACGCTTTCTTAGATAACTGTGAGATCTGGTGGAGTAATGATGCTTGTTTGGCAAAAAAAATGGGGTAAACGTGTTTTAAAACAAATCTGTCTTGCACCGTCAGCCATGACATGAACTAAATTTGCTCTTATCAGTCTGAGTTGTACCTCACTGTTCACTGTTGATATTGAGCAGTCATTTCAGACCAGCTCACATGACAAGAGGAAGTTTTCCACTTCGCTGTTCCATTTATTTGCCCCCCCCCCCCTTTATTTTTTGTCGCTTGCCACCCTTTTGTTTCTTTCTGCCTTTTCCAGCCAAGGCCCTATTCTCTCACCCCGTCATTGTGTGTGGTAATGAAGATTAGCCAGCCGGCCACACACAATGGGTTCCCCACATCCGGAGCGCAGACTCCCCCAAATCCTGCCACAAGCTGCTAACCCCTGTGTAAAACCACTGATGCTGCCGCCTCCACCCCTCATTTTATCCGCAAACCTCACACACACTTTCATAGTCTGGCTCTTTCAGATGAACACACAAATTTGACCAATATGCCATGAAAAAAAAAAGTCGAACTGGCCCCCTGATTAGATTAGGATGGTTTTGACAGCTGAGAGGGACCGCTTGGCGACTCATACACCGATAAACAGCAGCTCACCCAAATCCAGTTAAAGAGAGACAGAGTTCCCATCCCCAGTGAGTGCAACACGGCTCCGGTCGTCAGGATTATACCCCCTTCCCCACACCCCACCATCCATCCATCCATCCTCTGTGACCTGCTCTTCTCCTTCTCTGCTTCTATCTCATCCTCCTCTCTATCATTTTCGAGATGCGTCTTCTCCTCTCTTGATCCCATTTCACCCTCACCTCTCCTACCCTCGACTTAATACCAGAACAAAGACATTTTCCACACTTTGTCACAAGCTATTAAGATGGAGCAGGAGAGGTCTTTATACGTGGTGCACTTGTTGTATCCTTAGACTAGAAGTGACTTAATAAGGTCTGTATCGCTCTCAAGGTCGGCAGATCCTCGCAAGTTTAATCTGTTTACTTGTCAAGCTACTTCAGGCGTTTAGAGGAAACATGTGTAGGGATGGATTATCCAAATGTGGCAGCAGTAAATGCATTAAAGTCGCAACTTGTAGTTTCTTAACTTGCTGGCTGTATGAAACACTTAAAACGAAAGTTTGATGATTTGGATTATTCCAAGAGTGCATTTTTCCAAAACTCTTGTTTATACTGTCATTAAAAACACTGGATGACAAAGCAGGAGTTTAGTTCGGCAGAAAATGGAAATACAGACTTTGTCACAGTCAGTCCTGTTTAAAAGTCCAAAATGACATTGCCTTGTCCATGTATGCAAAGTGTCCTATTACTTTAGTGTTGCTGGATCTTACAGTTGCTTTTGGGTAATCTGTGTTCCTCGACTGCTCCTCTTTCATGTGGTGTGCCTCAAGGGTCTATTCTTGGTCTTCTATTTTTCTCTCTGTATATGCTGCCTCATGGATCGGTTGTAGTCAGACACAATTTTTCTTTTCACTGCTATTCTGTAACTTCAGACCCACAACAACATATGGGTGACCTTTGGCAAGGATTTAAATTTGACAAACAGCCTCTTTAGGCAAGGCCAATTTCTTTTTTTTTAAATCATTCAAACCTGGAAAAGCCCATTCATACTTTATCAGCTCAAAGCTTGACTACTGCAATGTCTTTACACCTTGCTTTACTTTTCAGATGTCTTCAATTGGTCCAAAATGCTGTGGTCAATCTTTTAACTATTATAGATGTGAACACATTACCCCCCACACACATTTTCTTTTCTCTGCATTTGCTTCCATTCCATTTTAGAATTGATTTTAAACTTTTATTATTTTACTTTTAAAGCTCTCACCCCACCTTACTTAACTGATCTATTAGATATTTGTGAGAATAAAATAACTTTATGATCGACTAATATTTCTTTATGGTTATACAAAAATCTATATACAAACATTGGGGTGACCACAGGCCTCATTCTTAAAGGATTAGTAAGAATTCATACTAAAAGTGAACGTACGGCCAAAAGGTGAAAATGGCGTATGCCAAAAACATTTCAGATTTATAAAACCATGCGCACGCACACCTTCAAGCAATTTTTCTTTTTAGCTGCACCTTAGAGTTTGCGCACAAGGTCCTCTACACACGCACACTCAGCCAGAAACAGTCAATGCAAAGTATCTCATGAATGTTAAGGTGTATTTTAATGAGTCAGCTGATCAATGTCACCAAAACCGATTGGCCGGTTCAGACACGCTCTCTGTCGTACGTCTGGAGGATTGACGACTGCTTACATGAACAGATTGTCTGTACACAGATTTTACCTCATTTTGCAGAAATACAGATATTTAGAGAAATCTCATAGATCTTTTCAAAAACTCAGCTTCAAATTTCTTTTTTCTCAGAGCTTGTAGGATGTTAAAAATCAATAAGTAAAATTAAATTACCCAACCATTGCCTCGTTTGGAAACAAGTTCAGAAATAAGTTAACACTCCCCCCCAATTTCTCCTGTTTTGCACTGCAGCCTGCGTTGCCCCCCTGCGAGGAATACGATCTCTAAAAAGGAGACAGGAGATGGATGGAGTTCTGTATTTATTTAAGATTTAAGTTGGTTTAGAAGGTCCTTGTTATTTGAAAGGTCCTTATGGCTCACCAGCAGAAGCCTAAATATTACTGTTAAGAAAACGTCTGATAAAGTTGATCTAAAATCTAAGTTTGTGTATGAAGTGAAACTAAATATCTGAAAGGGTTCATGATGCAGTGTGGCTATAATTTCTCTTTTCACCTTCTGTGTTGCAGCTTCTCATCTCAAAAATAAGCGTACACATATGTCAGAGCTGGCGTGAAGAACCGCACATTGTCACGCCAAGTTTGGGTTTTATAAATCAGAACATTTGCATGAAAATTGGCGTACGCAAGTTTCTGGCCACTTTTTGTTTGTACGCAAGCTTTATAAATCCAACCTCAGGCCTTTTTAGTCATTGCTTCAGGAATTGAACTCCCTCCCTAATCTGGGCCTTTGTAAATCTAAACTTTTATTATCTAGTGCAGTGGTCCCCAAACGTTTTTGCACCACAGACCAGTTTAATAATAGACAATATTTTTCATGAACCAGCCTTGAAAGTGTGGTGAATAAATACAACAAAATAAATGATATGACTGGCAACAAAAACCTGATATTTTCTAAATATAACAATAAACATGAATCCACTGTGTACTCATGCATCTTTATCAGCAGTGTCCTTGTAACTTTGCACCAACAACATAACATGAGACATCCTTTTTGCCCACAACGCTCTCTGATCACCATGGTAACTTTTAAACCTGACTTCAAAATAAGAAACAATGCAAAAACAAATATATGCAACTCACTGTAACCCTGATAGGTGTGCGTGAATCTCCTGTCATGATGAAAACGTTTTAAATAGGACTTCTGGTACTGTTGTTAATTGCAGCTCTTCTCCTGTCTTCTCACTAGGCTTTCTCCCATTCCACAAAAACTTTCTAGATGTTTTTGTGTTTTACTCAGTTTTACTAGCTTCGGGGTTTATTTTAGTGGCAACGTATCACGTGTCCGAGACAACCGTCTTGGCCTGTGTCAATGTGAGTCAGAGACGGATGTAACGGAGAGAATATGGCCAATTTTCAAAGTAAAACATTGTTCAGACTCATATCTAATTAAAACAAAAATAATGTAAGTTATTTATTCTGTAAGTGCAGTACCAAATAACCCATGGAATGGGATCAGTTCATGGCTCAGAGGTGGGAGACCTCGAATTTAGTGACTTTCTGGCATTTTTGCATTGTTTATTTTCACTTTTGTAATGTGAAGCACTTTGTGCACCTTTTGCCTGTTGGAAAGAGCTCAACAAATAAAGAATGATTGATAGATTGACACAATAAGACATTCAAACTAGATAAATCAACATCAACTAAAAAGAAAACAGAAAACTTCCACGGTGTTGTACAAAGGGAAGACGGAGGGGAGGTCCCTGTAGTGTCAAGCTGATGTGGATGTGTACCTTTCTGTTGTGTTTGCTCGCAGAAAGTGACGGGAAATGTCTCTCTGCTCCATTAAGCAGAGGTCACAAGGTTTTCTTTGCACTCTGTGTGCTCCATCATTGTGGTTTTCCTGGCAGAAGAAAGGTGCTTTGAAGATCACACATAAACATGCACTTTTGCAAGTGTCACGTAAACACCTTGTAACAGGAAGTATTAGTTGGGAAACTATTAGCCGAAACTTGATTCAAAAAATGGCGCTAGAAAAAAAAATGTAAACAAGCAAATCAAGCACAGCAAAAGATGCTGCTTGTGACAGCTTCAAGTCTCTATTTGTGTGCCCATCCAAGCCAAAATTAACTGTGTATAAAAGGAGGTGGCAGGTTTACAACCCAACGTGCATTATTCTGCTAAACTCCGTCAGCAAATTGTGATTTAACAACTGGCAGTGTCTGTTATCAGCCTGAAGCCCGCTCTGTGTAAAACTGCCTCAAGGTGCAGTGTTGCCAGGCTTTGACGGAGGAGCTGATTATTACCGTGAGGCTAATGTCGTCTGATAAGGCCGTGTGTGTAATTAAGCTGTTTCCGTAGTGTGTTATCTGAAGCTAGGTGGCTGCCTGGAGAGATGAAGCCGTTAGTCAATGTGGAGGAGAGCTACTGTCTCTTGTCCGTGGCATTTCGAGCCTCACATCTTTCTCTCATTTTCTTTTCCTCCTCTAATTTGCAGTGTCTAGCGTTTGCCTCATCTGTTACCTTTCCCTGAAACTTTTCCCTTGAAATCAGAAATGTAATTAAAAGGTGCCAGCATGGAAACATCTCCATTACTATTACCATTAGGGTTGGGCATTGGCAAAAAAATTCATCATGGTTATTTGTGGCATTTAGCCAATAATAATTAATATGATGATTAATAAATGACAATAAACTTGCATGTTTTGACTCTAAATTAGTTGCCATGTGTTGTAAAATTAGGCTTACCATTATGCTCATCAGTGAAACTAACATCTTTATTTTAAAAGCCATGGTTCATGTTATTTCCTTTGCTGCTCATGAGGGACAGATTGAGTGATTGTGGATTCATGGCTGAGTAGATTTGTTTCCTCTATTTGCTGGAGAAGTGTTTGTTGTAGCCAACTTGGAGCAATAGTATGCATAATCTGGCTTTCCTTGTACTCTAGTTTACCATAGAGTTTCAGGTAAATAAACACGTTAGCATTAGCTCAGCGCTGCAATAACTTATATAAGTCACTAATCACAGTAATCGGAAAGTGCCAAATATTAGTTGATGACAGTTTTTTCATGGTTAATTGCACACTACAGAATTTTATCCAACCCTATAGAAAACCCATCTAAAAACATACTTCAAAATGTGCGACTTGATCAAAAGTAGTGTTCTAGGACCTTAGAAACTTGGCTAAATTCTGAAAACAGGTTCCCAAACACAACGACAAGATTTTGGCTAAACTAGTGAGCAAATCCAGCTCCTTTTGTAGCTTTGAAGCTCAGTCTTATTTCACAATAAAACCATTAATCCAAGTTTATGCAAGCTTCTTGTTTTAACAGTCTTTACACTTAGTACACAGTGCATATGTCACCATGTGTTTGTCTCACTTCTATAGGACTGTAGTTTTATTTATTTTTCCAAATCTACAGAAGTTCAGGCCATTTACCATTTAGAGTTGATGGCTGAAGGCCCAGCCACCTGGCACTCGCACATGAGCTCCAACCCCTTGACTTCATGGTGGGAACCCAGTTATCCTCAAAGCAGGGTACACTGACTCATTGATATATTTTCAAAAAATGGTCTTCTGATACATTTTTTTTTTACTTGTCCTTCACACAGAACCAATTTGCCACAGGTGGCCCTACCAGGGACAAATGCATTACACAACAGGGTTGAAGAAATTATATTGTGTGCAATTAATTGTCGCGAAAACCATTGATTTATTTTTTGGCACTTGGCAACAATACTAGTAATGCAGCTGAACGGACTGACCAGGAAATCTCCCGGTCAGTCTGCTCAGTGCTTCTCTTCTCTTTTCTCTTAAAATCCAAATAATAAATCGCCTACTTCCTCCTCAAAGTCCTCACTCTGTCCGCAGTTCATGCCATAGCTCTGTCTCCATCTCAATTAGTTGCACTGCAGCACCGCGTTATAATGTTACCTTACCTTTTTGACACAAAAGACTTAACTACATCCTAACTATAAAATTTAAACACACTAAATATAATAAACCTGTCATATCTCATTGCTCAGTCCTGATCTTGCTTTATTTCTATTGTCGCCAATCTTCTTTTCAACTTTTGCAAGTTTTAATTTTTTGTTTCTCATATATTTTTTGGCGCTTGTCAAATAATTTCAGTCAGTCAGAAAGGAATTTGGCAGAATTTTTGTTTTTTTCATGAATTTGCCCATCATTCGCAGGCTTCTGCTGTGAAGCGAATCAAATATTACAAACATTAAAAAAATAATAGTGCCATAAAATTATTTATATTAACTAAGATTTTACTTAGTTTATAAACACAATTTAAAAACTGGTGTTTTTGACACAAATTGGAACAGATTTTTAGGGAAAGAGCGTATCTTTCCCATTCAAGTGATTTAAATCAGGCATGGAATTTTGATGTGCTGAGGTCCAGGGATAGATCGTCACATAAATCATAATTGGCTGAACACCACAATTAATCATGATACATTTTTTTGCTAATATTGCCCAACTTACACTACACATCTACACAGCAGCCTAAAATCACTAGAGCAGTCAAACTCCTCCACAACAATGAGGTGGCAGTACAAGGAGGAACACCTACTTTTCCACACTTTAAATTTTCTTCAGAAAATGTCTAGTTCTCAGCACAGCTTGCTTCAAAGCCTGTTTATACTCATCAGTCTTTTCATGGCAGATGAATTGTGTCTCTTCTTTAGCTCTTGCCTCTTTTTTTGACCTTGCCACCCCCCCCCCCCCCTTCCCTTTTTTTCCTTGCCTCACATCTTTGAAGCCCCCATTTGGAGCATCAAGATCCCTCCTGGCTAAACTTGGCACCCCCCTGCTGCTTTTTCTATAGAGAATACCAGGGTGATGCGAGGACCATATTCTATTCAGATCTGAAAAATGATCTGTCTTCTCACAGGTTTACCCACTGTTCCCCTCCTTTCCCGCCCTGTAGGGCAGACCCCCCCCCCCCATCCCTTCCTCCCCCTTAGAGATCTGCCAATGACGCCATGTGGCTCTCCAAGGAGTTAGAAATCTGGGGTTCTTAGTGAGGAAGGAGGAAATAAACCCTAAAGGGGAGATTAAGAGGCAGACTGCACTATGGAGAGATTTTGTGTGTGTGGACGAAGCAGCGGGGGGTACCGTGTAAGTATTGCTCGGTAAAGCTATAGATTACTGTCCCTGTCAGCTGCGACGGCCACTGCTGATGAGCTCCTGCTCGGTATCATTTTGTATCGATTAGGTGCCGGCAATGCAAACACGCACACAAACACACAAATGCGCTTGGCCGAGCTGGCCACTGCCTTGGGCTACCGGTCATTTAGCTGTCACCTCAAAGTGATAACTTGGCCCGGCACAGCGGATCAATGGGAGACACAGACCCAATAACGTGTGCTGGCAGGATAAAACACACAAATGTTCATGAACACACTCACGTATAGGCACACACACACACACGCTGCATCAAAGCCAAACTTTTACCTCGATAAAAGTGTCAACCGTGTGCGCTGAATTACAAGCGTCAATAATAAAGATGACTATAAACAAAGTCAGTAAAGCAAAACAGCGTGTCATAAAATATAAAATCCGACGAATAAGAGAAACAATAAGACGGTTTGGTTAGGCGACTGTTTGCAGGAGAGAATATTGATGACAGAGCTGATATGATTGTTACCTACCTGTAGGGTAAAAACTGTGATTAATTTCTCAAAGGGATTTTAATCAGAGCTGATGTAACAGCAGTAATGCATTGACACCCCTCGCAGAGAAACCAAGGCCGTCGTGTTTTCTGTGACCAAAGGTAATAAATGGAAACACACACGCAACAAACAGAATGTCATTTGAATGTGAAACAACAAAAGATACAAAGCAAATGCTGCCGAGGAGAGAATTTAAATTTCTCAAAGACTTGAAGGTTTTTTACTTTTAAAAATGCAGATGGAAACTACTGCCACAAAAATAAACAAACATCAGAAAGAAATTATTTCTGTCATGTTGACAATAAATTTGTTTTCTTTTCCAATATATAGGATAAATCAAAAGCACTGACAGTAGCACCTGCAGCCACACAATAAATAAAGGTTGTAATAATATTTTTTGTCTTTTTGGTATTTTATATTCTTTGTTGTAAATATCCACAAGTTTCAATAAATGAGCATTTAGATACCTTTAATATAGGGGTTGATTATTTGAAGTTCACACATTTACTTACCTTTTTTTTATCAATTCTTGTAATGTACATGTATCAAACTCAAGACCTACGGGCCAAACGTGGTCCGCCACTGCATTGTGTGTGGCCCATGAGAGCTTCAAATGTATTAATCTCTTAAAATAAATGTATGTTGCTTTAAATGTACCATATAATTGCCTAGTTTTGTGTATTTGTTCTGTTACAAAAGCAGGGATTCGTACTTTTATTTAATATTTCAATCAAAGTTTTTATTTTTATTTAATGGATCGAATATGCTGGGCCTTTGAGAGGTCTGAAAAATGTTCCACCTGCTTGTCATGCCTGTTCCCTTCTCTGTTTTTAAATAGTATGATCCTACGGGCTGGGCAATCCTAGTTCTCAAGGGCGGTTATCCTGCATGTTTCACTTGTTTCTCTGCTCCGACACACCTGATTCAGCAATTGAATTACCTTTTCAAGTTCTGCAGAAGCTGATTAATCGCCCATTTATTTAAATCAGGTGTGTGGAGCAGAGAAACAAGTAAAATATGCAGGATAAAGACTGTCAAGGACTACGTTCGCCCACCCATGTCTTA
This sequence comes from Cynodonichthys magdalenae, assembly GCA_031762555.1. Taxonomy (NCBI): domain Eukaryota; kingdom Metazoa; phylum Chordata; class Actinopteri; order Cyprinodontiformes; family Rivulidae; genus Cynodonichthys; species Cynodonichthys magdalenae. The sequence continues at coordinate 15,663,426 of JARVJO010000186.1, read as the reverse complement.
TGTCCTCACGTGATTTGTCAAAAGGAAAGAAAAAGGGGGAAAAATGGGGCATTGTCTCTTCTGATTGCTTTTGAACATGATTAATCACTATCAGTTAGTGCTTTAGTTTCAGTGTTGGTACTTCAGTTAGTTTTATTATGTTGACCTCTTTTACAGGGCCAGAACTGCAGCTTTTGGACTTTTTGTAGATAAACTGAAAAACTCTTCTTTTGACCAATCTCATGTCACTGTCTCGCTAGCTCTGGTGGGCTTTCACAATACCCGAGAGAAAAAAAAGAACTGTTTCTAACAAATGTTTTGATTTTAAATTCAAATTACAAGAATTATTGCGCCTGAAGATGCAAAACAGACCCAAATGATGATACTACCTCTACCATACACATGAGATAAGGGAAGTAAACAGAGAAATATATTTTTTTTGTTGCTTTCTTAAAATGTATCAAACAGATGTACAGCAGCACATTGAACCAAAGGAAGGATTTTAATGAAACTCTCAGGGTGTTTTCGCACCTGACACATTTGGTCCACTTTAAACAGACCAGAGTTCGTTTCCCCTGTTGGTTTGGACCTTTTATGCAGGTATGAATACACTCATGCAAACCCTGGTGTGGATCAAACAACCGGACCAATACCCATTTCTCAGGTGGTCTCGGCCCGCTTTCAAACAAACTCTGATGTGGTTTGCTTCTGGTGTGAATACAGACTGGCCTTGAACCAAACCAACTACAGGAAACGTGACTTTTGGACTTCACGAGCCACCATTGCTAATCAACATTAGCCCTTCAGTGTTGCTAACGCTAACTTTGAGCTACAAAAAATAAGCCATTGTGGGTCAGAGAACGTGGAGCATCTTAATAATAATAATAATAATTTTATTTAAAAGCACCTTTCAGGACACCCAGTGACACTTTACAGCAAGAAACAAATGGTATAAGATTGAGTGAAAACAAATACAATGCAAAGACCAACAGGCATAAGTTACAGAAAAAAAATATTTAAAATGAAGTTAAGACACTTATCTAAAGTGTTTTCGGAGCAATCTTGAATTAAGATAGAGAGGTCGCATTTCTTAGGTCTGATGGTAGAGAGTTCCAGAGGTGAGGGGCAGAGCAGGTGAAGGCCTTGTAGAGGAAGTAGAGGATCTGACCGAGCGAGAGGGGAGTGGATAGCTTTGAAAGTGAAAAGAAGAACTAAAGATGATGCGTGATCTGTTTCTTTTAAGTTGCAGCGAAAAAAGATAAATATATCATTGCAAAACTGCCACTGAGCTGCTCTTGATATTCATAATAGTCAGTTGTATTAACACCATCTTTATTTCCGGGTCTGTGCCCTGTCACTTCTGTCCAATGGGAGCAATGACCATCAACTGCATGACTTTCTTTATAAATTATAGTTCACTTGCAAAAAACACAATGTGAAGGCAAACTGCACTATGCTTAAAAAAGCAGGACTTTAAATTGTTTTTGGCATCTGGAATAAACATGAATTCAACTTTAAGATCTGAAAGCATTAAAAAAGAGCTATTCTATATTATGTTATAAAAATAATTTTGTTATTGAATAACTTATTACATAAACACAGTGGTGGGCTGCTAGGGCCAGCAAAAACTTCTCTGCTGGCCTAAACATAATCAGAATCATTAGTTTACATTTTAGTATATTTTATATTTATTATTAATAATATATTATTATTTGACTAATATTTTGGAAACATCTGTTTGTGTGAACTCCATGAGTTTTTATACAATCATATTTGGAGCATCATCTGTTGCTAGGGTCCACATATCTGCAGAAGCGTATTATTCTGCACGTGTTTCTGTGTATTATTGGTGGGGGGTTTTTGTAGCCATGGCATTGTGTCAAGTTGCACGGATTGTCCGTAAATTATATGGATTTTCCCCCATTTTGCATAGATACAGATGGATTGGACAATCTTATAGATTTTTTTCAAAAAGTTAGCTTCAAATTCATAAAGTCTCAGAGCTGGAAGTCTGTCCTCGTCCTGCCCTCCCTGCTCTTTCTGCGGCTGCAGACTCTGTTATCTCCGCCTGCTGCCAGGTGCCCCCTCCAACCTGTTATCTCTGTGGCCGGCAGTCCCTACCCCATTCTATTTTCGCATCTCCATGTCTCCGTTGAAGGCCAAGGTGTAAAATGCTTGGCCCGCCACTGCATAAACAACAACATTTATGTAAATCTTTGGCAAAAATGTTTTATTTCAGACAAATTGTGCCTGTTTGGTTGGACAGGGGAAAAAAATCCACTTGTGCAAAATTATGCAACCCCACAAAGAAGGTGCTGCAGGGAATCATAGGTCTTCTCTTAAAAGATGTGACAGCATCCCACCCCCAACGCCATGTGTTTAACAATAGTGGGGACCCCCCGCTCCAAGCTCCGGGACCCTTGTAGTCCTGCTCTTTTCAACCCTACTAGCATGAGTGCTGAGTTTTATTCATAGCACCTTGTCTTCATTCATCACGGCATCTGTAAAATCCAAACATGATCATCCTGAAATTAATGAGCCGTATCCACCCCATTACATTTATCTGTTTAGTGGTGTTTTGAGCCTTCCTTTAGGGCATATGCATGCTCCTCTGTTCATATTTATAACCCGGGCTTTTTTTATTAGCCACGTAGTGGGGCGCTAACAGTTGGGAGGCAGCATGCGCTTTGATGGTGATGGCAGGCGCTACGGCGTGGGCCAAATGTGACGGGAGGAGGGGGAGGGAGAGAGGATCAACTGCCAGGGAAGAGGGCCCTTTGAAAAAAGGGAGGAGAGGAAGAGATGGCAGGAGGAGAAGTGTGGAGATAGAAATCAAGTTTGTTTCACATACTGCTTAACTTTCTGATAGAGTATCTTGTGATCAGTGAATATTTATCATGCATGGTGTTTTGCAAGCCTCTCTATTCTGAGGCATTTTTTTCATATTTGATTCAGGGTTTGTGTATGTGAGCGCAATACATCTCTAAATGTTAATAGGCCTTATCTAGCATTTTCTGTTAAATTATGTATACATTTTGGTTCAAAGATAGCTTAGCTGAAGAATAAAGATCAGCTAAGACATACTTCCTATCTAGAAATTGGGCTTGTTTATGAGTACTGTAGGGTTGCACGATGTAGTGAATATACATCCTCATTGTGATATCAATGAGAACAGTCAGTATCGCAAACAACTGTGTGGATCACAAGTGTTGAAAAAGTTTTAATTCAAATGCCATGAAATCAGATTTTAAAAACAATGAACTGCCTTTGCACTGGATGCTCTTTTACAGTTTTGATGCTACTTTTATCTAATAGTGTTCAATCTTGGAGTAGAGTCAACCTCATTTTCACAAAGGGCCACGTGAACATTATTGTGGCCATCAAAGGACCAGTTGTAATTAACTTCAGCGTTTTGTGTTCAACTTCCACTAAATACAAAACATCATGTTTCTCATCTCATTGCTATGGTGGAGAAACGGCTACTTTGGAACCCTGTGCACCTCCACCTAGTGGTGAGATGCTGTCATTTTGCGAGTAAAATAATCAATTTTGGGAGATGTAGTTTATGGTCAATGCTGCCTTTTAAAGCAGCATACATTTATTGTAAGAAATTAATAGATCTTTGAAGCTCTCGCGGGCCACATAAAATGTGGCGAGCCATTTTTAGCCCACTGGCCTTGAGTTTGAGACAATAAAGCATCACCACATTGCCTAATTTGTCTGGCCCATTTCTGGCCAACAGAATGCACTAACCAACACAGACACCCTTTGTTGGCCTAGATTTGGTTGGTGGCCAGCATCATGTAAACCAAACTACAACTAGTCCATCTTAAAAACAGTGCAATCATAGCCAGACCTGGCCCACATCCTGTTAACAAACCACTTCCCATCTCAGCAGTGCCAGTTTAAAACCAGAAGTGGCCCACACCTATCTGCTATGTGGGAATATCTTGTTATATTCTATAATGAGGTTGTAGTCGTTTTTATGTTGTTTTCCATGAGAGCAGTATGGTGGCAGTAGTGAATGGAGTATTCATGGCATGGGGCTTGCATGCACCAACTTGGCTGCATCATCAAAATTTGAAATTTGAAAAAGCATGACCTCATGCTTTGGCTACAATTCCAACAACTAAACACTAGCAATGACTAAGAACCTAGCAGCATCATAATTAATAATAAATACTGAAGATTTTCCAAACTTGTCATGATCCAGCCTCGTTCTGATTGATCATACAGCTCTGAAAGAAATTAAGAAACCACTTTAAAATGCTCACTTTCTATAATTTTCCTCTTTATAGGTAAATGTTTGAGGAAAATAAACATTATTTTATTCTATGAACTACTGACAACATGTCTCTGAAATTCCAAGCAAAAATGTAGTATTTATTTGCAGGAAATGAGAAATGGTCAAAATAAGGACAATGATGCAGTGCTTTCAGACCTCAAATAATGCACAGAAAACAAGTTCATATTTATTTAGAAACAACAATACTAACGTTTTAACTCAGGAAGAGTTTAGAAATCAATATTTGGTGGAATGCTTTCCACCAAATACAGTTAATCTGTGCAGTGATCTCTTATTTTTTTCTAGAGCTGAGCAACAGTGAACTGAAGTCACAACTGAAAATAATCTGCAATTTCCTTAAATGTTGCTAAATTCAGTCCTTCAGTTTTTGTCACAAATGATGTTTGCTGTTTCAACTGCTTTAGAAACAACAAACTGAAGCTGCTGTATCCTTTCATTTTTTCGCTGCATCATTATTTGTAGCTCTATGTATTTGAACGTAAGAAAGTGGGTTTTCCTTAATGAGGTTTACTGGCTACTACTTTACTGGTTTTCCTGCCTCACATGAACATCAGTCAGTCTCAACTCTGACTTAAATGTGTATAACTTGTCTGTGCTCAGCCAAATACACAACTGGCTGGTGATGGACGTATAGGTCAAACTAGGTTTCATGCAACTAAATATTTTTTGATTTATCTTGATAGACCTTTTGTCTTTGACATTTTGATGCATCACAATCAGGTTGGTTCCAGTGCGTATAGTAAAATTAATGGTCACTGATTTTATTTGCTCCAGGTTCGTGAAGTTGGAGTCTTGTGCGTCACATGGCTAATTGCTGCACTTAAATGGTCATAATTAAAGTTATTACTTACATTTTTTTTTGCCTTGACAAGTAAAAGCTGGAAAAAAAGGCTATTTATTCTTAATCACAACCCATTTTGCTGTCAGAGGTATTCTTCTGATTGGTCATGTTGAAAGAAGTCTCAATCAATGGTCGTCAAAAATTTGATTGTCCTATAAAACGAAAGTGCTTTTTAGATGATGAGGCATTTGTGACAACTTAAACTGAGTGTTTAATCGCATACTTTAATGGTGCAATAAGTGGCCCAGATTTAAACCTCTGGCCTGCATTTATTCTTGGTCAGAGATTATGGCTGTAATTGCTTCAGCAAAATAAAAGTAGTCAAAAATATTACTGTCTTTTATTCTAGGAAATGAACAACTTACCGTGTTAGGACTGGAGACAACTCTACTCACTGATCACTAGATGGGGTTTAAATACATCCAGCTGAGACTGTCATATCTCAAATTAAGTTTAAATCACTTAAAGGGTCTTAATTTACGTTTTGCACAAAACAGCTGGATCACGAATCAGGGTTTTAACAATTGTTTGTTCTTCATTTTTTCTATGAAAAATTTAAGCATTTTTTAACTTCAGTCATTCAGAGTTCAAAATGTGCTTCGACAGTTTAGGTTATTGGATGACTGGTTTGGGCTAGGGATGTTTTCCAGTCTAATTTTCTTGTTGCAATAAACACAGGCTACACAAAGTCATACCTATTTGCATATTTAGTCTTCCACAGGGTCGCTGAATCTTCAAGTACACAACTTTTTAGAAATACAAGAATCAACTTGTTTTTTGGTTAAACTGGTTTCAAATTCACATACTCCTTTTTCCTATTTAATTGTTTGTCCAGTCATTAAACCACAGTTTATTTATGCAATATTGATGAAAACAATTAAAAATAATAATAATTTTGCCCAAAAAAAGACACTACTACATTTCTAACAATAAAACTCACCAACCAAATGCTTTAGAAATAAGTGTGGCATTTTAATATAAAAAAACTTATGACTGCAGATGTGTTGCAAAAAAACTCCAGTTTTGCATAAAAAAGTCTAAACTTATTCAGGTTTTTAGCATAATTTGGAAATTACAGCAATTTGTTCCCAGTTATCACCCATTTGTGTTTAACAGGATTTGGATAAAGCAAACTAGATGTCGAAAAACAGACACAAAAATTTTACCTAGGTTTTCCTCCACATAAAAACTCCATTTGGATGTGGATGGTAGCTGCAAGTTGCAAATACTGAGGAGAGAGAGTCAGATTTGCTCAGTTTTTATCACGACATCTACAAACAATATCTCTGTTCAAAAAACTGGGTTTTCTCAATACTAGTTTTTCTAAAATATACAACATATTAAGTGTTGAAAATAAAAACAATAAACTAAAAATAATTTAAATTTCCTTTCAACTTTTATAACTTTTTCAAAAATGGAACTGAGAAACATTTAGCTTGAAATGTAAACTGTAACACATTTAATGGCATATCGATATCAGTGTCAGTGCTAGTATTGGTATCGAGGCATGTTGTACAAGTACTTATGAAAATGCTGGTATTTAGCCTAATACTGGTATCAGGACACCACTACTAAACACTATATTGCCAAAAGTATTCACTCACATATAAACTTCAGTGACATCCCATTCCTAATTCCTAATGCTGGACTAGAAGGACTGGCTCTTACTCTCTGCTCTAGTTCATCCCAAAGGTCAGGTTGAGGTGCAGGCCACTCAAGTTCATCCACACCAGACTCTGCCATCCATGTCTTTGCGGACCTTGCTTTGTGCACTGGTGCACAGTTATTTTGATGGGTGAGCAAATACTTTTAGCAATATAGTGTAAATTCCATCATAACTCTGGCAGTATGCAAGCTCAAAATATTTTTGGAAAGTTCAGTCCTAAGGATTTGATATAAGATAGACATGGCCTACACAACATCACTCATTGGTTGGTGGAAAGCCATTTTAAAGTCTCAATTTTTTCATGCAGCCATAGCTATAGTTGTGCAATTTCATTCTTTTTAATCAGGACTACAAACTTAAGGCAATATTGGTATTATCGTATTTGAACATTTTTGATTTACAACCACTCACGGTGCCTAATGGTAAAACACTCCTAATATTCAGGACGGTATTTACCAAAAGTTTTTAAGAACTTTACTTAAAAAAAAACTAAATTCTTTATGAAACTCTACTGTTATTGTTCTTTGCTACAAGAAAGCAGTAAAATAAAATAACATCTATCAAGAGCTAAAACCTTTTTTCATTTCATTGAGAAGATCATGTCTGCCAGTGCATTAACATAAATCATTTGTTGAGCTAATACCACAAAGGATATTTCCTTTTCTGCTGGAGGAAGTGGAGCTGCTGAAGCAGCCACTGGATTGTCTCAGCTTATCTTGGTTGGCATAAAGAACTCATCCCAAAAGCCCTTTAGGAAATGGACCCTGGCTTTGTGTGCGGCCAATCAATGGTTTCTCTCCAGATCGGCGTCTGTCCAAATAGACTTAAGCCAAGTGCAATTCCTGTATTGTCGCCATTGTGCCATGTTTTTGGCACCTAATTTCATGCCCCCTCACGCACACACTCTTTCCCTTTGCCCACTTGTTACCACGAGACCAGCAAAAAGACATGTTTATGCATGCAGGTAGGTGTTTGCAGAAGCACTCTATAATCACACACACATACACTTGCCCAATTATGCGCGTGTGCAGTCGAACTTACATACACCCTCACCGCTACACATGGAGCTCACAGGAACCGCTGATCAGCTGCATGACCTTCTCTTCAATAATGTTAATGTCACCACCTAGGGGAGGAGGAGGCAGGAAGAGAAAGGTAGATAATGGTGGTGGTGGGGGGATTGGGGGTGGGGGGTTGACAGGAAAAAGATGAAGAAACACAAGTGGAAGAAAAGAGCGCACAATAAACCTGTCACACCACCACCTACCCCACCCGGAGCCTCTTTCATTCACCATGCTCACTCATTTGCAAGAATGCTGTACGTCAGTACGTACACCTAGCATATCTATGTTGGTCGCAACCTAACATTTACTCCATACGAGCCCTCTTTTCCCTGTGTGTGAGGCCTACGGCTTGCCCACTGACAGGATCCTGTTATGCCAAATGTCACACTTCCAAAAAAAGGATTCGACCCCCTCCCCGCAGTGAAAATGAAGTCAAGACCTGCCTTCACTCTCCGCACTCCTCTTCCTACTTGTCCTTCCATCCACTCGTCTCCCCTCTCTTCTTTGCCAGCCTTCCTTTCACTTATCTGCTTCTATCCTCTTTTCTGCTCCCTTGAACTACCTCACACACAGACACACACTTTGGGTTTGCAGTCCTCAGCATTTCACTGAATAAAGTCTCCTTTAACTGGCTGGTTTTAGAAGATAATTAGTACTCACCTGGGTAGATGGGGTGGGGGCAAAAGTAAAGAACAGAAGAAATAGCTGATTTCTGGATATTGATCTATGGCGAAGCAGAATGGCAAAAAGAAAAAGAGTGATGAGAAGGGTCAGCTGAGGGGTTAAACGGTATTGACGATTATTCTTTGAACAGATGTGTGTTTTTCTACATTGTTAAGGCTTCACACACTTATCACACTTTAATACCTAATTATGCTCTGAAATAGGAATAAAGGAGAAAAAATTCCTCTCTTTTTAATTTGAGACTCATTGTCGAAAGCCAACAAAGAAGCAGTAAAGGCTTTTGAGATACCATGATGCAGGAGAAGAAGTTGTTTTCCTAAAACCATCACAGGGATATGTGGGCATGGAGGTGTACGGCAAAAAGGAAACGGCACGGCTCATTATCTTCGCTTCTCACTATAGAAACAGTCCAGAGCAGCTTTTTAATTTGATTTCATTACAAACACTGAGCACACTCAAACATTTTTTTGTTCCTAGAAAGAAATGGCTTAGAGGAGATATTGCACTCCCTTAGCAACAGACGGCAGCCTATTTTTAGCAAAGGTGCAAACAAGGAAAGAGGGGAGTTGTAAGATTGTAAATGTCTCTGATGTGTTCAGTCTGTGCAACCTTATTCCTGATAATGGAACTCGCTACTCTGTCTGTCAGTGCCTATTTACACACAAATGAAGTGGCGAGTTGCACGCACCCAGCGGAGCCGCTAGCCTCCATCTCAGCTGTCAGAAAGGGTTAGTGGCTACAAGCAAAAAACACGGTGATCCTCGGGATCAAACCGGCGTCGCCCATTCAGACATAATAGCTTCATCCTTGGACATGGAGCGTCTCCTCCACCCCGCACCGGCTCCTCGCTGCTCAGAACCTTGCCAGCTTGTAGGAAAGTAATAGACTTCTCAGGATGCCAGTTCACACAAATAAGGGATGCAGCCTTTTATTTGCTCTCTGCAGGGAGAGGTGTTTGGAGTAATGGGGATGAAGCAGACCATAACTACAGCTGAATAAATCTTCCTATCTCAGCTCAGTGAAAAGTGGCACACACATGGCTCGTCCAAGAGCCGTAAAAACGTTTCCTGATAGGAGTTCGGTGCTGTTTAGGACTTCTCTTGCCTCTTTGTGATTCCGTGCTGTACCGGGTTGCAATCAATCAGCATTTAATCGGCCGTCTTGGTGACTATCCTTGCGTGTGACAGCTGTGCAGAGTGGCTGCCTACCTGGTAAGAAGATGGCATTTTACAGATTTTCTTTCCTCGACGTGTAAAGACATCGCAGATGATCTAATGACTGTTGAAGTTGTTCAATGGGATGTAAGAAATCAGAAGTGCATAGGCCTATATTTGGGAAGTTGTCTGAAATGAATCTAAAATGAATGTTTTATCTCCCATAGACCTGTCTGGAACTGGAGCGTTATCTGCAGACAGAACCTAAACGTCTCTCGGAGCTTTTTGACCAGGATCTTGATGGCCTTCTTACTCCAGCCTACCTAAAGGAGGATGGCGAGGAAGACCTGACGGACTCCCTGCTCCCTGGCCTGCCCCACCTTCCGGAACCGCTGAGTCCACCCCCGGTGATCCTGTGCCATGCACGGCAGAGTGTACCTTCCTCCGCAGCAATGACAAGGGACCTCAAACCCAAAGGACAGGAGCCGGAAAATGCAGAGGGGCTTGAAGGGGTCCACCAGGCTCAACTGAGCGCTGTTACCTCCCTGACGCCCCCGTCTTCACCGGAACTGGGCCGACACCTCAACAAACCCAACCAGACGCTCACGGCCACGGCTGATGGGACGCTGACTTTGAAGCTGGTGGCCAGGAAGGTGGGGCTCAGTGCCGCCCAGCTGGTAGCAGGACATGCACTTCCTGTCCAGGTGAAGGATGAAGAGGAGGGGGCAGCATGTATGGTTGGAGATCTACCAGAGAATAAGAAGAGGATTCACCGTTGCCAGTTTAATGGCTGCAGGAAGGTGTATACCAAGAGCTCCCACTTAAAGGCACACCAGAGGACACATACCGGTGAGTAAATGACATTTTTTGATAATGCTGTAATAAAATGGACTGAATCATTTATAACCCTTTAACCCTCTTTGTTTCAAGGTAAATAATCAGACATTTGAGATTTGTGGCATTTCTAATGTGCAACCTATTAAATAGGGTTTTAAATATTGTTAATATACAGATGGTGAATTTATTCTATTTCTAAATGTTTTCACCCTATTTGTATAGTACTTATTGGATTTCTCTTTGAATATTCAACCTCTCAGCTCAGTCCTGTCAGTTCCACCTACCAGCCACCTCTACAGACTTAAGACCAACTTGCAGCTTTTCATACATGTCCTGCTGCTAATTTCTTTTTTTAATTTCTTTTCATTTGCTTGTAAAGACATTTTTCTCTCTTTTCCGGAGGCAGGTCAGTGGTAGGTGTTCTGTTGATAAAACACTCAAATAGATAAAGCGCTTTTAGGAAACAGCTTGTATAAAAAATAAAAATTGTCCATGACAGGTGCGTCATTTCTTCAGATTTGCCCATTTTACTGTACTTGAAATTTTCAAAAATCACTGCCCACCAATAAAGACATCCTTTTTAAAAAGTGTGGTATACCTGTTAGAACCAGTGACAAAACTAGCAAATGTACAGATACAGCTCAAACTTTTTTTGTCAGTCAGTTCAGAAAGTCAAACTCATATTACATAGATCCATTACACATAGAGTGAAATACTTAAAGCCTTACTTGTAATTTTGATGATTATGACTTAAAAATAATAAAAACTCAGTGTCTCAAAACATTAGAATATTACATAGATAATTTTGGTACTTTTGGAAGGAGCCAAATCCAAATTAACTCGAAACATGAACTACAAAAGTCCCATTCCAGTCCCATGCTTTTGAAATTATTTGACAAAGAACAGAAATACGTGATTCAAAAAATAAAGTGGCTTGGTAGAATGGTTGCCTGAGTTTATTGCAATAAACAGGAACACAGAAGGGAACACAGAGCCGTCTGACTGACTGTCAAGATGTGTGCTGTCAGGCAGACCTAATGGCAAACTATATATACTGTTTCAACATACAGATGCTAACTTAACCTACAACAACAATGACATTTCAGGGGATATCATAAACTACTGGCCTGAATAACAACACACACAAGGTATTTTTCCATTACACTGCTCAGTGGTCCAAAATGGCCTCTTTTAAGATGAAAGTAAATTTTGCATGTCATTTGGAAATCAAGCAAGTTTCCACAGTCAGTGATGGTTTGAGGAGCCATGTCATCTGCTGCTGTTGGTCCACTGGGTTTTTTGAAGTCCACACTTAACAAATGAAATTTTAGAGCACTTCATGCTTCTTTCTGCTGACAAGCTTTATGAAGATGCTAAATTCATTTCTAGCTGGACTTGGCACCTACCCAGTGTGTCAAAAGTATACAAAAAGCTGGCTTTTTCATATTTTAATTTTTCAAGATGCTGAATTTTAGTTTTTCATTATTTGTAATTATCAAAATTACAAGAAGTAAAGGCTTGAAATATTTCACTCTGTGTAATGAATCTATGTAGTATACAAGTTTCACTTTCTAAACTGATTAAAAAAAGAACATAAAAAGGTTTTCATGATATTCAAATGTTTTGCCACTGAATGAATCAACCTATTTAACCCTCATGTTCTGTTTGTTTCTGAGGAACAGCAACATTGTTCCTGTGTCAGTTTGTCCTGGGGAATGTTTAATCATGCAATAATGTCAGAAACCAAATAAGATCACCCAAAACATTGTTGTGTCTGATTATTGACTCCATTACTGATCATTTCAATCAATATTTGTGTGATGTATTTTTTATTTCTCACAGATCAATAAGGACAATTTACTAATTTTCATGAAATATGCACATTACATTTTTGATATCCACTAAAAGAACCTACAAACACAAAAACAATGGTTATATGTGAAATTAATTTTTTTACTTTTTTATTTTTTTACATTTTGATCTATGTAAAATGTAAATGGGGAGGGGGGGTTGCAACTACGTTAAATGAACCATTTTCATTTTATATGTTGACTATACTTGTTAAAACACAGAAAAAGTTTCGTACTGAAAAAATACATTTTTAAACTTTGACACGGGTCAATTTGGCCTACAACATAATATGTGGGTCAACTCTAGTCTAGTGCTTTGACACGTGTAGTCTTAGATTACATTTAACCTGTTTTCACCACATTCATGCTTTATGGTGTCTTTGTACTCAGCTTTATAGAGTCAGGTTTAAGGATTTTCAGCAGGCTTGTATACCTAAAAATAACGATTTAGGTTTTGTCTTTATTCAAGTCATCAAATCAAAATACTTTATTGATCCTAAAGGGAAATTACAGCTCAGAATAACCCATTTAGGAGAGAGACAAAAGCAAGAATCAAATAAATGGGAAGACAGGTGCACCTGGTCCTGCAGCCATAAAGAGGCGATGCCCTTACATTAGAAAAGCGAAATGGCAAACATGAGGGTAGATAAAGGATTAAAAAAAAAAACATCTGTATTGTGTCCCTAACAAGGACACATGAGTTTGCAAAGGAAAAACACTGCATAGGGCACATTTAAGCCAGCAAAGATGGTGATATGAGAGGGTGTGTATCTGAAGCTATGGAAAATGTTTGTGAGTGTGTATGCATCTATGAAATACAACCGTGAAACCAGACCCCGAAGCCCCACCCAGCCATAGTTTCTGAAAAAATGCAGTGTTCATCAGGTCGACTTGATAGCTCTCGGACCAGTTCACAGACGTGAGTCGGAGGGGGGACGTGGGGACAGAGCATCTGTTGACATAACATCCAGGATGGTTTGAGATATCCAGCCTTCAAGGCTGACACACAGGAGCCAGTTTCAGATAAAACCAGTTGTCTTGGTACAGGCCGACAGTTGATTTTGTCAACCTTCAAAGTCTTCACTGGGACCTCTCAATGGCAAATTCCAATCATCCAAATTTGTTGGTCGTTCTCGCCTTACCGAGCGTACAACTTCTCCGAGATCTATTCTATTCCGTCAGCGAGCTCAGGAACCACAGCTGACCTGTGACCCTCAGCAAGAATCGCCTCCAGCTTGCAATTCTTCTCCAAAAACGTCTGAGTGTTGACAGCTTGGCATATACTTTCTAAAATTCTTCACAACCTAAATGGAGGTGGTTGAGAGATCAACATCTTGAAGTTTGTAGAAAATGCTAATAAAAAGGGGAGAGACAAAATCTGTCTTATTAAAGAACAGGCTTTTTACCATTTCACATTATCCCAATAAAAGATAAAAAGTAATGACTTTACAGAAAATATTTTATTATATATATATATATATATATATGTATATACTGTATATATATATATATATATATAATATATGTTGTCAAAGTTCCTTTAAAGAAAGATTGTGTAACTATAACTCTCCCGCTCCTCCATCTCAATCCCAAAGCACTCAGACCTCTGTCAGGGAGCTGTCCTCCGTCTGAGTAACTGCACAGTGATGGATGGATTGACCTGGATAGGCCGCCATTTCCCCCACTTTATTCCAGGCGCCCGTCCTCTATCTGTTCTCTAAGTCTAGGTTGCAGTTTCTCATTCTGAAGTTGTCTGGTTTTGAAGGGATTGGTAATAGGATCACTTTTAAGATCTGGGAAATGTGATTGAAATAAAAATACTAAAAAAAAAACAACCTGATGTGTGTCTGAGGGAATCAGTGAGCTCACTCTGTCGCTGACCGAAAACAAAAAGAATAATCAAGAATAACTGCTGGTGTGAATGGGTGCTGTTGTTAAATAAAAGCCTACCAAATCTGGTATGGATGCATATCACCCGCCACCATTTGTACCAGAGTTTTAGGCAGTTTTTGGTGAAACGTTGATATTGCGATATTTCACATGAGTTGTTAGAAGTTCGAGTAAGTACAGGGTGAGTAGAAAGTCCCAGAAAACCCTTCTATTTCAGAAATGAAAGGGAAATATTTGATTACCCCAACATGGACAGTTCATTAGTTTTGCTTTTCTTCACAGAGAACTGAGGATGGACTTGTGTTCAGCACCACGGACAGTACACTGAACCTGTCAAATAGCTGTGCATCACAGTAGAGCTGGGCGATATACCGAAAATTTACCGATACCGAAATTTGTGAAAATTACCGACGTTATTTTGCCCATGTCGGTATTTTCGGTAT